>JALIZH010007780.1:0-14949 GCA_030522465.1 Rhipicephalus appendiculatus
GCCGACTATGAAGCGCGGCGTCTGCATGTGGGTACACCTCGTGGCAGGAAGCCCATCTGATCCAAACGATGCTTTCATTTCATGCCGGCTATCTGCCAATAACATGGCAATAGCGGCCAATGGACTGCTGTGTGACGCGAAACAGCAGGCGCCGGCACCTCTCAAGAGAGTGTGCACATGCTGCTCTATGAAGAGATTATTATTGTGAACTGACAGACATTGATGTCAGATGAAGTACAGGGGGATGTTATTGGTAGTAATTGTAATGGAAGTGTGAAGAAAGGTCGCAGGTTCCGTCCGTGCCAGTTATCCTTTCGTCCACTTTTGTTTCTTCACATATACATTACAATTACTACTAGTAACGTCCCCCTATACTTTCCATCATTGCATGTTAGTTCTCGTTAATACTGTTCTCACAAAAAAGAAAAACGAGCCGTTCAATTTTTATTCTTGAATAATTGAAGCGCAACGAAGACAAGGGAGAAGGCAACGACACAGGCGCTTACTCACAGCTAAAAGCTTTATTGCTTGAAAAGATAGAGTAAGCGCCTGTGTTTTTGCCTTCCTTGTCCTTGTTTTGGTTGCGCTCCTGTTATGCAAGAATGAATCAGTATCAACTAGCTCGCCTTTCGGTGTTGCTTCCATTTACACTTCTTTCCTTCATTCACAGCGAAGGTCTCGTTCTGGCAGACTTGATGCCTTCAGGTATTATGCGAGGGATTATTGGTCAGCTGCCAGCTCGTAATAAGATCACGTTCCGCGGGACGCCAATAGGCGGAAAAAGGGTGTCCACACTCGCCGTCATGGCTACTGGCGGCGACTGACGCTCCCACGTTTAAATGCACATATATGCCCTATCGAGTGGACGGGGGGATAGCCGCCGTGGTAGCTAAGTTGGTAGAGCACCGGACGCGTTATTCGAAGGTCGCAGGTTCGGTCCCTCGCCAGCGGCAAGTCATCTTTTTCGTCTACTCTTCTTTATTCATATTTACATTACAATTACTTCTAATAACATCCCATATACTTTCGTTGGCATGATTGCCTGTTTGTTCTCATCATTATTGTGTTTCATAAAGAAAACCAGTGCTTAAATTTGCAGTGCTTTCCTTCTATGAAAAAGAAGGCGCCTGAGAAAATAACAACTTCGCGTGGCGCTTCTCAACTTGCCTTGCCTCGAACTACTGGAAGATTTTGCTGAGCTGCTCATAGCAGTGTCTACTTTCCACAGGATGTGTTTTCTCACCAAGCCCGAGCGGTGGTTCATGAACCCTTCAAGGTTGCCTTTCCCACGTTGCGTTAAACTTTAAGGACAGGGCATGCATTCTCCTCGCGATATCACCGACGCCCCCCGGATCTGGCGCGACAGCTGCGCTCGCACAGCACACAATGCTTCGCACTCTACCGCAAGGCTTCCCCAGTTTTCCTTTCCAAGTACCTCCTGTCGCACCGCAGAAAGACAGGGAGGACGGCGGAGGCGGTCGCCACACGTCTAGACCACCATGGCCTAGACTGAACGTCGCCGGTGCTGCGATGGCTGCGGACAGGTTACAGTCGCGTTTTATTCATTCATGGCCGGTCGCCCATTTGCATTGTCAGTTTTACGGTGTTGGGCAGATACGTCGGGCGTTGCAAAACGAACATCGAACGAACCAACGTGCACGCAGACATGCCGGCCGCTCTGCTTTCTGCCGCAGTTTCCGCTGCCGCCGGAATTCTCAGTCAGCGCGCCCTCTCGCGGCAGCCGGGCGTGCGAGGCGCATTACATTTTTTTTTTTTTGCTGGGGAGCGCGGCGACTGCATAGAGTTAATATAAGAGACTCTAGATTGAAAAGCCGGGCCACTAAAGCTATAACCACGCGAGCAGCGACATCTTGGAACGTTGTCACTGTTGCCATTACAGTAATTTACAGAAGCGCTAAATATGGCTTTTGAAAACACTCATATTCTCACAATAAAAAACGTGAACAAGCGTGTTTACGTATTATAAACGAACGGAAATTGTTTGATGTTCATATAAACTACTTTTAGGAAAGATACAACAGCCATTTATGCAATTTACTGCACGCTGAAAGGAGCGTTTGCAGGTTTGTATACTAGATGGCGCCACCATCCTTGTATCGTGTCAACATTTCTGAGCGCCGCCGCGCAGCGTGCGGCCGATTGCGCCGGCTTTCTTGCGCGTCGGGTGAGAGGTATACAGTCTCCTCGTACGTGTTTTTTACAGCGAAAGTTGTTATGAGATCACAACAAGGGTCGTTTTGGCGCCGTAGTTGTCCGCCGCCGCCGCCGCCGGTGTCCGTAACAAATATCGCACGAAATAAGAAAAAAACTAAATAAATAAAAAACACCTAAGACACAACGGGAATCTAACCCGGGTCCTCTGCGTGGCAGCCCAGCACTCTACCACTGAGCTACGCCGCTGCTTGAAACTGCGGTGCAAACTAAGCCTATGCAGGCTTCATCGCGTTAACGCGATGTAAAGCGTTAACGCGATGTTAACGTGTGTTGTAAAGCGTTCTAAAACAGTAAAGTAACAACCAGGCGTCACACAATACGAATTGCGTGACGAGTGGGTCGTTCAATGCTCCAACCCATTACAAAATGGCATAATTCTTCATCGTCGACAGCCACAGCATAAACAAAGTGCACATAATGCGTTACAAGTGTGTAGAGGGCACCGCGCTTTTCCGAAGAATGACGAATAATGGCATAGTAGACGCCTCCCCACTACACAAAAATTATGATGATTTATGGCGTAGTGGGTACCATGTAAGTGCACCGGTAGTAGTTGCCCCAAGAGTGTTTATAAAAGGCTCTAGAAAGGACGCTCTCCCAGCTTTCGCTGTGACTGTGCTGAGCGTTCCGCGCAGGCCTGGCGGTTTTTTTTTTGTTGCCACGAGCTAAAAACTCGACCTAATGTGACAGTCTCTTACTGCGATGCAGTAGAGAGCCATGAAACAAGAAAAAATGCCAGGGGTTACTGCAGCATGCAGTGGCGAGTGCGAGTGAACGTCACCCGAAAGCTGAGTACCGTTCCATTATGGCGGCTCCCGAGCGGTTATAGGTTTTATTGCATGGGCGCTATGGAGAGCTTTTCCTCTAGAGTATGGGCGACTGGGACGGCCGGAGAGGAACCCGCCGGTGCGCAATCTCGGAGGCCATGACATTCCCCCCTAGATCGGCTAGCGACGGCTGTACATGGTGTATATACATATTTTGTGGTTTATATATCCAAGGGTTGCCAACCGTAGCACTTAACTTCTTGTAGGGTACTTTTTTTTTTTATTTTTCGGCCAGCGTGGTGTAGTAGGGCGGTAATACGATTTTATTATAAGACGTAGGTTAATTTCAACATTTTGCTCGTCACTGATTAGTGAAAAACGTAGAAGATGCGCGTGACATGCCCACGGGTTGCATTCCAGAACATTTTTTTGAATAAAACAGGGCAGAGAATAAAAATAATACGTCACACATCCTTGTGCTACCATTGATGTTTTTCTTTCTTTGTATGGTGTTTTCCCTCTCTTCTTCTTTATTCAAGAATTACCCCGCATTGCCCTTGGGCGTTACAGCAGGGGGGGGGGTTACAACATAGTTACAAATATTTCTTTATTTGCACAACATACTTGTTCTTCAGAGAGCTTGTTCCATTCTGCCACACACTTCGGAAAAAAAAAGAATTAGTGAACATGCATGTCCTGGGACGGTATTCACGGATTTTGAGTTTGTGGTGATTCCTTTTAGAAAGATAAAAAGGTGCGTTTAAGTAGGTTTCCTTGTTAATGCCAACCTTGTTGTAAAATATCTGAAAAAATAATTTGAGTCTTAACTTTCGTCGACGTGAAGACAACAAGTCCCAATTCAATTCTCGTTTCATCACTGTGACACTGTCTGTTCTACGGTACCTGCCGAGGACAAACCTGGCCGCTCTGTTTTGGATACTTTCTATCGAGGATGTGAGATTGGCTTCACTTGGATCCCACAATGGGCAGGCATACTCTAATATCGGTCTTACACATGTAGTAAATGCATTCCGTTTTAATTCACTCTCGTGACATCTCAGGTTTCGTTGAACAAAGTTGAACGCCCTTCCAGCTTTACCCACTATCTCACTGATATGCGCATTGCACGAACAATCTGCAGAAAACACGACGCCTAAGTACTTACATACAACAACAGTGGCAACCAACCAACTCTCTGTCATCTCTTATTCGTTCGCTGCGTGGTGGGGCATTTAAATTTTGTGACGGTGGTCGGGTTCGGCCTTAGATGCCTCATCCAAAACGAAAAGTGATGGTTGGCGTCAACGCGATTGTTGCGAAAAATCATCATGATATGACGACATCGCCTCATGACGTAATCGTCATGTCACAGATCACCAAAATTTGTGACGTCCTGATGAAGTCGTAATGACGTCACTGTTTGTTAGTGCTGTCTGACTCCGCGTTGACTCTGCTGTTTTCTTACCATTCCCCACGCATGTATAGCACAGAAGAGATTTTTGTCGTCTTTACCTAATCTAGATTTATAACTACGCGTTCTAAGAAAACCCGACCTCCCTTCAAACAGCAAAGCGCTTCCCCTTGAATTATTGTGCAATGTATCCTTGCCTATTTCGACTTTACCCTTACTGTAGTTACTCAGAGACGCTTTCCTTTCCATCACTGCCATCCAGATCTCTTCTTTTTGTTCTGCATCTATGACGTTTTGCTTAATGTTCCTTGTTACCATGTCGCTTACACTGCCAGACATACTTGTTGATGACTCTCCAACCTTTTTTTAAACTTTGGGTCATCGCTTTTCCCATACAAATTCTGGAACGCCTTTTCGGTCAATCTGCTGTCGCTCATGTTCCTTAGTCTCTCTTGGAAACCAATTTTCAAACTACCGAGGTCGATACTGATTCCGGCATCACCATATGTCTGCACGCCACGCAGTGTAATCTGTACGTCATCAGTGCTACGCGACGCTATTTCTAGGTGTAGGGTAAAACGTAGGGTAATAAAATATGTTGTGTAGGGTAAAGTAGGGTAATTTTGACCTTGGCGTAGGGTATTCTGCAAAAATTGGTTGGCAACACTGATATATCCCCTTGAGGCGTAGCGTCCACACATGTGGAGCCAACTTGTGTTTGCCAGTTGCTCAAAAAAGAAAGCGCAAGATACATTGTGCATAGGATCAAGGGAATCTTAATTGTGCATAATCAACACGTCCTTACCTAACCCCCAATGTGCTGCATATGATTGCAGCCGATGACTTTGGTGAAGGCATTACAATGTGTGACAGGTCGCTCGACGTACTGCGACCCAGGACCAACGCCATAAGCATTATTACAGCGAAAGCTGTACATGGCTAGGAGAAACGAAAAACCGTTCGGCATCTGTGTCACGAGTGGTCTCCATTGGCTGTGCTATCAGTTACGTCGTTCTGAGCGTGTTACCGAAGCTCGCGCGCCATTGGCGCGCGAGCTTGGGTACGACGCTTGCAAGATCAAACGCTTGCAGCCACGGCGCGCCCTCTGGCGCACCGATGAAGCGGCGTTGCGGGCAGAACAGCGTCGACGTGATGATTGCGGCAGCGCGTTTGCCGGGGCGAACGCCCGGTTTGGGCGAGCGTTTCTCCAGCGGCACTTTGGCTCCGGCTGCGGCGTCTGTGACCGTCTGTGGTTCGACCACAACCTGGCAACGATAACTGTGGAAGGCTTCAGTGCAGCGTCGGGTTGAACCCACTGCTAAACACCGGGGCCGCACATTTCAGCTTCGCTGGGTAATCATCGGTTAAACCGTGAAATTTCTTCCGTTAATTCGCCCGATAAAATTGACGTGAAACGATTGATTAAATGTTTTATCAAACTTTTATTGCTGGTTTCCGTTGTCCTTTCATTATGACCGCTTTGTGGTCGGTGAAATGTAAGCTAAGTGGTTCTTGCATACGAGCACACACCGACGGCAACGAGCATCGTCAACTACAAACCTGTATCGCGATATGGTTTTGATTATAAAACCATTGCTTTAGAAAACACCTGGGGTCTTTCCTTAAGCAGCTGGCGTCTTTTCGTTTTGCTTTAGAATCATCTGGCGTCTTTTCGTTTTGCTTTTAGAAAACATCTGGCTCTTTCGTTGGTTTATTTCATCAATCAACGGCGTTTTGAACAAAATTTTTATTGTTTAATCACGCACAGGAGAAATCTCACCAGGCACTACCTTAGAGGTAAACAATGGCTGCTACTGGGAATGAGAGACAGCAAAAGTCGGCTTTTAACACTTCTACTTCTACTAACGTTTCATACTGGAGCATGCCAATGGCTGCTAATGGGGAATGAGAGACAGAAGAATTCGGCTTTTAGTTAACGCGCACGCTGCGAATTTTTTATTGTTCAACAACGCACAGGAGAAATCTCCCACCGGCACCACCTTGGAGGTCAAAGCGTAAGGCTGGTTACGCACTGCGACTACGACGAGGGACGAACGGGTGCCGCTTTAAGGAGCTTCGCCCCTAAAATAAACTATCCCTTCCGCACGTGGTCGTGCTCGGCGTCTCGCGCTTCCCTGCGCCTCCGGCAGGCGCCTTGAAGTGATAACCAGGATGCAGCGTGGTCACGTGCCTGATGAGATCGGCCATCCGCCCTGTTCTGCATGATGTGCTGCGGGCGTGCGCACGCCTAGCTTGCCACGCATTTCACTTCTTCCTATCTTCCCTTCTTCCTATCATCTTTACTCCCTCTTCCCCATCCCCAAAGGCGCTGAGCCATGCCCCCACAACGGGAGGCAGAAAATAGTGTCATTTTCTATGTGTCTTCCTCTTTCCCCAAAATAACTCGCTCCCAGTGGCGTACCAACTTGTTCGCGAGTGGGGGGGCTCCCTCTCCGTCACTCACTCCGCCGGCTGTGCATTACTATTGTGTATATATATATATATATATATATATATATATATATATATATATATATATATATATATATATATATATATATATATATATATATATATATATATATATATATATATATATATATATATATATATATATATATATATGCAAGGAAGGGACGACGAAACTTTCATGAAAGCGTCTTTACTTAACGTTTTCGGCTGGTGGACCAGCCTTCGTCAGAGTAAGGAAGGGACGACGAAAATTTCATGAAAGCGTCTTTCAAGTTCAAGTTCAAGTTTATTTTTCATTCTGTCGTACAGAAAGAAAGGACTGTGAAAAAAAGCTGTGTTTTAAAACAGCTTGACTACTTCACAGCCCTATGCAAAAAAAAAAAAGAAAAAAAAAGCAGAAAAATAAAATATAAAGTAAAAAGTCGGAGCGGTAGCAGCACCGCGGTAAACATGGCAATATGGCACCTCGCGGGCGGTGCGCTACAACAGGGCGCACAGATTGAATTTGTGATTTAATACATATATGAACCGTGAATTGAAAACGAAATTATTACACTGTGTTGAAAAACATAAACATGATAACGTGATTGTCATCCAGAACAAATTATGAAGCACATTATACACTGCATAAAAAAGACATTATGTAGATTACAGCATCATACACTATATCGATTACAACCCTAGAAATGCCGACATACCAATGAAAAAAAAAGCAAATATATATCTAAGAGTTTTGTTTTAGGACTGAGAGAAAACATAAAGCTGAATGTGCTATTGATTTGAAGATTAAGTATTATATCTCTGTAAATAATTCATGGATATCCTGATAGGAGCAGCGGAATAAGTCAAAACCTTACAGGTCACAGCGATTAAGAAGAGCTGGAAGAGTGTAAGATAAGCGCTGTTTGCCGGAGTTGAACCGTGTTATATCAACCTCCCACTTCTCTCCGTGACGGGTGGGGTAGTTTAGATTCCTTGCACGCAGGTTGGCTAGACTGCGTAGATTTTTTTATGTGCCTAAGAGTTTCCGATCTGAATTTTTTGCTTAATGTATAATTGTATAGCTGGTGCACCTTAATTATTCCTGAGTTACAAAATAAGGGTCTAGTGGACGCCACAAAATGCGCATTAAATATATGCCTAATACATTTTTTCTGAAGCATGTATATTTTATCAACATTAGTAGCAGTCGTTGTACCCCATGCCAATTGACAATAGTTTAAACGAGGGTTAAAAAGCGAATGATAGAGCAAAAGCTTAATTTTTTTCGAAGCAAATATCGAAATCGACCTATTACACCTGTCACCTGAGCTAATTTTTGCAAGACATATCCCACATGGTAATCCCAGGTCATCTTCTCAGAAAAAATTGTGCCAAGACATTTAAAATGGTCAACAATCTCAATTTTGCGAGTACTCAGTGTTATATCTTCGTGAGATGGAATTATTTTGTTCTTAGCTCGAAATATAAGAGCTTTTGTTTTGTTCTCGTTAATACGCATACCATTTGCTGCTGACCATCTTTCTAGCTTTTTCACCGTTTTGTTACAAGTACTTATAAGCTCGTTAACGTAATGCCCTGAAAAGAACATACTGGTATCATCGGCATATATGATATATTTGGCCTCGTTGCAAATATTTATAATATCGTTAAGATATATGTTAAATAATAGTGGTCCCAAAATACTGCCTTGCGGCACTCCACATAGCACAGGTTGCACACTGGAGAAAGAGTTGTTTATGCATACAACTTGTCGTCTACTGGATAAGTAAGACTCCATAAGCGATCGGGCTTGACCTCGAATACCATAGCAGTGTAATTTATTTACAAGTATTTTATGATTAACTAAATCAAAGGCCTTGGAAAAATCGATAAAAACGCCAAGAAGGAGTGCCTTTTCTTCCAATTTTGTAAGTATGTACTCTTTTTGCTCCAGAAGCGCTAGTTCAGCAGATTTATTTTTTCTAAATCCATACTGAGCAGGCGTAAGTAAATTGTGTTTATCAATAAAACTTGAAATTCGCGTATGCAGAAGTTTTTCAAAGGCCTTTGAGAACAAAGGCAAAATCGAGACCGGTCTATAATTACCTAAATCATTTCGATCACCTTTTTTATAAAGTACAGTCACTTTTGCTACTTGCATATTAACAGGAAAAACGAACTTCGTTAAACAGACATTAAAAATATGTGCTAAAATAGGAGCGATAACATCAGAAACTTCTTTAACAGGGCGTATTTGAATTCCGTCAACATCACAACTGGTACTATTTCTTATACCTTTTATTGTTGACGAGACTTCGTGGGCGGTGATAGGAGATAAGTACAATGACTGAACATTTCGACTTTTAACGTACTCGCAAGCATCATCCTCACTTCCGGTTGTAGTCATGTGAGTGAAAAAATTATTAAATGCGGCAGCCAATTCTGACCCGTCTACATCTTTGCCGTTAACTTTCAGCTCGGAAACAGGGGCGGTAGTGTGACCACGATGAAGGAGCGTGTTTAATCTAGCCCATAAAACGTCGGAACGATTGCCAGGAACGTCAAGATACATAGATTGATAGTGTGTTCTCGCGGACCGTAAACATTTTGTGAGTTTGTTGCGATAGCTCTTGAAGGCCGCTAGGTCCTCTGGTAAACGTGTACGCAGAAAGGTTTAGTAAAGTTTATCTCTTTTTTTCATTTGATCACGCAACTCGGGCGTTATCCAAGGTTTTCGTATTTTACGGTTTAATCTGCGTTCTTTTAGCGGAAAATGAACATGATATGTTCGTTTCAAAATAGCAAGAAATTTATCGTAAGCATCGTCTGCATCTACAATTTTTGTTATATCGGTCCAGTCTATCTGCAATAGACTTTCACGAAATGCACTCATCGCCTCTTCCGTAATTGATTGAAACATAATTATCCCGGGCTTTGTTGTGTATTGTGTCATTAGCTCTGCACATAAAAATATCGGAAGATGGTCACTGATGCAATACGACAGAACACCCGACCTAATATTTGTCTCGAACAAATTTGTGATAAAAAAGATCAAGAACTGACTCGCATTCAGGAGTCACTCTGGTGGGTACTGTAATTGTGTTCATGAAGCCATTAGACGTAATGACAGCATTAAAGTCACGAGAGATAGAGCTGGTAGATCCAACGTCAATGTTGAAATCGCCTCCAGCAATAAGTATATGCTTATTTTCTGTCATATATGCCAGGAATTGATCATAAAAAATCCAGAAACGCGGCATTATCACCATGTGGTGGTCGATAGCAAACTGAAAACACGGTGTTGTTGGCACGAACACAAAGCACTTCATAATTAGGGGGTATTCCGAGTAAAGCAATCCAACAATTCACATTGAATGGTATCACATATTAACAGAGCAATGCCCCCCACCACGACCACTCTGGCGGTTTAAATAAAATGTCCTGCAACTGGAGAGCTTAAAACATCCATTTCATTACTGCTCGACGTTTCAGTGAGCATTATGGCCGAGTATTTGAATGAAAACTCAGTGAAAAACTCTTCCAGGCACGATACCATATTTCTCATCGACCTAGCATTTAGGTGCACACGTGTACATGAATTACGACGTAGCTGACATACGACATCATTCAGGTCGTTTGGCAGGTAATAGTGGTAAGAGCTCATGCAGATTATTTTTACAAAGTAACACAATCGGGATTAGGTAATCTAAAGTCGATGAAGGTCACCATAGCTCCGAATTTGAACCGCACGCGCTCCTGTCGTCTTCCGCACAAGAACTTTACCATGACTGTACCAGACATATTCGTAGCTCTTATCCCTAGCTACGTTATTCGATTCCTTGAGCAGTTCCCTGCAGTTCCATGTCAGATTTTCTTGAACAAAAACAGCTGAGTCAGATTGCTTCAAGTTTCTTTTGTTTGCTAACCATGAATCTCTAGTCTGCTGTTGAGCAAAGCGAACAATTATTCCTGGTATTGTCTCCGGTTTGGCTGGAAGTCTGTGGACAGACACAACCTCTGATGCCTCCAGGTGAGGGACTTTGAGCTTGTCGGCGACTGTGTTTAGCGATTCTATCAGATTCTCATTTGGCCCCGCACGGACTCCGTGAATTTCCAAGTTCAGCCTTCTGTTTCTGTACTCTAATTCATTTATCTGTCGTTCTAGCTCACTCTGTGTGGTTTGGCGAGAAGCCTCTCTTTCCTCCAGTTCCACCACCTTCTTTCGTAGTTCTTTAAGTTCGTTGTCTTGGCGACTGATAGTTTTTTCAAAATCATCAAACTTGTTCGACATGAACCTCAGACTCTGCTCCATCCCATCAACCTTTTCTGTCAACAGGGGAAGACTTGCAAGTTTTTCACTAATGGAAGCAAGAATAGCTTTCATATCTGAACCCTCTAGGCTGTTACTCTGGGCTGAAGCTGAACCCCCATTACGGCAAGGAGGACACCGCCATATTTCCTTCTGGGCAGCATTTTTCGCTTTGAAAGACTTTTCTGAGATTCCTGCACACTTTCCGAGATGATACATGCAACTGCATTCGCTACACTCCACAGGAACACACTCAGCAGATATAGTCAGATGGCATGATGAACACAATGTCGACATTGCAAGACACAAAAGGCCTTTGGCAGCGGCGGCACTATACAGATAACAAGAAGAGAGTGGTTGACCTAGTGACTGACCTGCGACCACGTAAAATAAGTTCCGAGGTTAGCAGTGCTCGCAGGGTGCCACCGCCGCTGCCGAAATGACACCACCGCAGGAAAGACTCCTTTTATCTTGCTTCGTTCCGTCAGAGTGGCGCCTGCGCAGTGGTACCGTAGCGCACAGCGATGCAATCAGGCTGGACGAAGTCGACGAAAGCCAACGAAGCTTTCAAATGTGCGCACAGACGATCCGTTCAGCAGCTGAGTACGATGGCGGTCCCTCCACGGGCCCGTAAGGCACGCACTGCCACAGCGTAGGTTCCCGCGACAACGTAAAATCAGTTCCGAGGTTAGCAGTGCTCGCAGGGTGCCGCCGCTGCTGCCGAAATGACACCACCGCAGGAAAGACTCCTTTTATCTTGCTTCGTTCCGTCAGAGTGGCGCCTGCGCAGTGGTACCGTAGCGCACAGCGATGCAATCAGGCTGGACGAAGTCGACGAAAGCCAACGAAGCTTTCAAATGTGCGCACAGACGATCCGTTCCGCAGCTGAGTACGATGGCGGTCCCTCCACGGGCCCGTAAGGCAGGCACTGCCACAGCGTAGGTTCCCGCGACAACGTAAAATCAGTTCCGAGGTTAGCAGTGCTCGCAGGGTGCCACCGCCGCTGCCGAAATGACGCCACCGCAGGAAAGACTTCTTTTATCTTGCTTCGTTCCGTCAGAGTGGCGCCTGCGCAGTTGTACCGTAGCGCACAGCAATGCAATCAGGCTGGACGAAGTCGACGAAAGCCAACGAAGCTTTCAAATGTGCGCACAGACGATCCGTTCACCAGCTGAGTACGATGGCGGTCCCTCCACGGGCCCGTAAGGCAGGCACTGCCACAGCGTAGGTTCCCGCGACAACGTAAAATCAGTTCCGAGGTTAGCAGTGCTCGCAGGGTGCCGCCGCCGCTGCCGAAATGACACCACCGCAGGAAAGACTCCTTTTATCTTGCTTCGTTCCGTCAGAGTGGCGCCTGCGCAGTGGTACCGTAGCGCACAGCGATGCAATCAGGCTGGACGAAGTCGACGAAAGCCAACGAAGCTTTCAAATGTGCGCACAGACGATCCGTTCAGCAGCTGACTACGATGGCGGTCCCTCCACGGGCCCGTAAGGCAGGCACTGCCACAGCGTAGGTTCCCGCGACAACGTAAAATCAGTTCCGAGGTTAGCAGTGCTCGCAGGGTGCTGCCGCCGCTGCCGAAATGACACCACCGCAGGAAAGACTCCTTTTATCTTTCTTTGTTCCGTCAGAGTGGCGCCTGCGCAGTGGTACCGTAGCGCACAGCGACGCAATCAGGCTGGACGAAGTCGACGAAAGCCAACGAAGCTTTCAAATGTGCGCACAGACGATCCGTTCAGCAGCTGAGTGCGATGGCGGTCCCTCCACGGGCCCGTAAGGCAGGCACTGCCACAGCGTAGGTTCCCGCGACAACGTAAAATCAGTTCCGAGGTTAGCAGTGCTCGCAGGGGTGCTGCCGCCGCTGCCGAAATGACACCACCGCAGGAAAGACTCCTTTTATCTTGCTTTGTTCCGTCAGAGTGGCGCCTGCGCAGTGGTACCGTAGCGCACAGCGATGCAATCAGGCTGGACGAAGTCGACGAAAGCCAACGAAGCTTTCAAATGTGCGCACAGACGATCTGTTCAGCAGCTGAGTACGATGGCGGTCCCTCCACAGGCCCGTAAGGCAGGCACTGCCACAGCGTAGGTTCCCGCGACAACGTAAAATCAGTTCCGAGGTTAGCACTGCTCGCAGGGTGCCGCTGCCGCTGCCGAAATGACACCACCGCAGGAAAGACTCCTTTTATCTTGCTTCGTTCCGTCAGAATGGCGCCTGCGCAGTGGTACCGTAGCGCACAGCGATGCAATCAGGCTAGACGAAGTCGACGAAAGCCAGCGAAGCTTTAAAATGTGCGCACAGACGATCCGTTCAGCAGCTGAGTACGATGGCGGTCCCTCCACGGGCCCGTAAGGCAGGCACTGCCACAGCGTAGGTTCCCGCGACAACGTAAAATCAGTTCCGAGGTTAGCAGTGCTCGCAGGGTGCCGCCGCCGCTGCCGAATACTTAACGTTTCCGGCTGGTGGACCAGCCTTCGTCAGACTCTGACGAAGGCTGTTCCACCAGCCGAAAACGATAAGTAAAGACGCTATCATGAAAGTTTCGTCGTCCCTTCCTTGCATACAATACGTCGCGTCCAGCGTGAAAGACGTTCAAAGAATCCGGTAGATATATATATATATATATATATATATATATATATATATATATATATATATATATATATATATATATATATAGATACAGGGTGTTTTTTTTAAGCAATACAGATTTTTCCTTAAAAACCTATAATAGGCACTTGTCGCCTTCGCAGCCAAAAAGATTTTGCCACTAATTAGGTCACTCAGAAATGATTAATTAACGAAAATTAATGCAAGTCATGCCGCTCATGACATGTCATGATTTCCATATTAACGCTTGTCATTTATGTTCGTCATACAGTCATGTCACTCAATACTAAATTTGGTGTATCTCAAGCTAACGAAATGGCCGCGAGCGCACCATGAGCGTGGCATGTAAATCATACTTTTCATGACAAGTTATTCATGATTTTCATGATATGACCAGCCATTTACGTTTGTCTAGAGTCATGTTATGCCATACCAAATTTGGTATAAATCCCATTAACTATACGGCCGGGAGAGCACAAAGTCATAGGCGGCTAGATAGATAGATAGATAGATAGATAGATAGATAGATAGATAGATAGATAGATAGATAGATAGATAGATAGATAGATAGATAGATAGATAGATAGATAGATAGATAGATAGATAGATAGATAGATACGCTCAAAGTCGCCGAAGTTCGCTAAGAAATGCTTCGCATCTAATATCCAGACCGCGGCGCCGGAGGTACCGAAACTGACGCACCGGGTGCTCCTGAAGGGCGTTCCACGTGCTGCATCAAGCCGGAATTTCCCTTTACGTAGTGAGACGCGAGACTAATCTGCCTGCGTTTCGCATGCGTTCTTATTCTCGCGCTTTGCGCACCGTGCAGACGACATCCGCGTTCCAGCGCTCAGGCGGTTCACTTATCCTGCCGCGTGAGGAGGAGACGCCACAGCTGGCACCGTGCCAGGTGACCAGGCTTTCAACTTACGAGGAATCGGAAAACCACCGCACATCACTCGCGAAGGACCATCGTTCGGCATGCTCTGCTAGGATGACACATCGTTTGTCGCCCGGTGCGCCATCATTCGAATTAAGTAAAGGGAAGTTCCGGCGTAACTCAGCACACGGACCGCCCTTCTGGCGCACCCGGTGCGTCAGTTTCGGTACCTCCAGCACCGCGGTCTGGAAATTCGACGATGGATCTCTCAAACTACATGCGAT
>JALIZH010007784.1:0-41268 GCA_030522465.1 Rhipicephalus appendiculatus
ATTTCAGTGCCTGGGATTGCATTTTTAATGGCCATATTGCACTTGTCTGAATAAGCACTCTCACGAATACATATACATTCATTATTGTTAGCGACAACATTCCATAAGGAATCAAAATCCGCGATGCAGATCAGATGCCTTGGACATGATGAATTATAGGAAATCAATATATAAAGGTTTTGGTGTGAATGTTTCCAGCATTAGCAGCAAGGGTTCCGTCTATATTTCCTCTGCGTCATCAAAACTGTATGAGCTCAAGCAGTTACGTCAACTCCACACTCACTAGCGCTAGACTAAAAAATTAGGAAGGGGACACATACGCGGCAAACACCAATTAAGATCGTGCAGGAAACGCTAAGGGCATCGGGAAGTCAGACAAGACGTCTCATGTCATTAAACAGAGAATGCGGTAAAAGACTAATAGGTCATGATGTAAAAAATGAGAAACTTTAAAAAAAGCTCGCAATAAAAGTGAAAGGGACCTTCTAGAACAGGGGGTCTCAAACTCATCTCAGCCCGCGGGCCGCAGTCACGCACTTCGGATTCGTGACGGCCGGGACTGGGAAGAAAGTAAAAGCGGGAGGGGGGGGGGGGGGAATAGTTTGTGCAAATTTTTAGTAAACGTTACCGTTTAAAAAAAAAGAAAAAGAAACCTTTCCCATATCTCATTTGCGGGTCATTTCTCAAGGAGATTTGGCGCCAGAATTCCACCAACGTGTCGATACAGATCACCAAAATGACAACAATCTGGACTCCGATTCTGAAATATAGTTTGTGTTTCCCGGCTATGTTTGGACACATGGTGACCACATAAGGTGCCTCACGAAAACAATGCTTTAGAGAAGTCAGGCCTCTGTAGCTCACGAACATACTTATAAAAAAAATGCCCCCCCCCCTCCCCGAAGGGAATCGTGAGGAAATGCGAATGCGCCGACACCGACTTCTGCCATCGCCTTGAGAGGCGCCCAGCCAGCAGAACGGTCGAGAGTGGGGCGCGAGCGGACGGGAGAGTGGGACGCGGAGAGAGCGAACGGCGAGAGAAGGAGCGGCGAAGCACTTCACCTACCCTCTCCTACACTCTCTCGCACCACATGCGCCGGTTGCTAGGGGCGAGGATAAGCGCGCGCGCCCGCAGCTCTTGCTATGGGAGAGGGAGTGAGAGCGGAGAGATAACACCTGCCGGCGCGCGGACACCTCCTCAACCTATCCTCCTCCCCGGACAACGCCGGACAACGCCTCCTGACATAGCCCGACTAAGAAATGCATTCGCATTTAAAAAAATTTAAAAATGTGGGACGCAGACAGTCATGGGCGTGCCGCGGGCCGCAAGCGAGAGGTTTGCGGGCCGCATGCTGCCCGCGGGCCCCCGTGTTTGAGACCCCTGTTCTAGACAGACCTTTAGGATTTAGAGATAGGGTGTTTGATTGCCTATTGTTCGACGTTCCATGTCACCTTTGTGCCATGTGCTAAACAGATTCGCTGGTCATCCGTCTTCACAGAGTGAATTCGCTCGCAGTCTCCTTCACTGGGAGGAAAGGTAGCCCTCCAGTGCTCAGATTACTCGCAATTGTAACTCTAAGACCTCTATCGTATTCCGTAGGCATACAATCAGACACCACGTGTCGAACAAACTTCTAGGTTGAGGAAATTTGGCTACTTGCAACGGTGGTACCAGAAGGCTTTGAGGAAACATAAAAGAAGGGACATAGTAGAAGTCAGCGTCGTTTTCTACTCTGTTATTGTTGCCTCTCTACTTCGCGAATTGTTTATACAGTTTTGTAGCTTTGCGGAACAAAAAATGAGGAAACTTGTGAGCCTGGAGGGTTTGTAAAATGAAGATAAATGCCAGCAGCTGGTGAGTGGTGTTCGTGTCACCAGCGATGTTATGGTAGCCACTTATGAACGACGTTTTCGCCTTTCCAGTATTGATATCGTGGTGGTTGCGTGGGAGATAGCGTCAAAAAATAAATAAAATAAAAAAGGAACGAACGTCGTCATCAGATGGCGCACGTCTCTCAGGCGATAACTGCTTTCAATAACAACGAAGAATGGGGCACTCACATCCATCAGAGGGAGGTCGCCCTGGTACAAAAAGAAATTTTTCATAAACATATCGCTCTATGAAAGGGAAAAACATGTCTAAATGCATCCCACAGTTTTACTTCTTATGTTGAAGTATTAAAAATATCCTATAACACATTATTTTGTTTTCATTGACAGAAATAAGCCTACGTTTATTCAATTTCATAGGATTTCCTTCATCTCGCTTTATTGCAGTCGTTGTCCCCCTTCCCAGTCAAGGAAATTTTGATCTACTGCAATGCTAAGTGGAGTCATTGCAAGAAATCTTCTTTATGTGCTTCTACACAGACGATGAAATCAATAAAAACTTTGCTGTATTGATGTGCATTTTCTACCTCCATTATAATACGACTTGTACCGATAAAGAGCGCCTCTAGCAGAGCGCCAGCTAATTCTAGCCAAATTTTAATGGAGTCCTGCAACATTTTTTGAGCATGGTCATAAAACGCCGCCGATCAGTATTCAAGGCTCACATGAACATGCGAGCCAAAGAATATAGCACTACGGGCGCTTTCTCGAAGGTAGTAGCAGACGCTCTCCCCACCAGGCGCCGGCGCAAAAACAGAAAAATAAATAAATGCGCGCGGCGCAAGGCGCGCGACGCAAAAACCGTTCGCGTTAATAAACGACAGTAAAATTCATCGAAAACCATGTTTGTACGTATATAAAAAACGTACATAGTCGTTTGCGTCCCATTTCTAAGGAGCTTCGCTCGTCGGTTGTATTCGTACACGGAACAACTGCTAGTTTTTCTTGATTTCAACTATGATATCTATAACCCCCTGTTTGTTCCCTGACCCACTGTGCTCTCTTCCTGCCTCTTAACGTTACACCTATCATTTTCATATATATATATATATATATATATATATATATATATATATATACAAGGAACACGACAGCGACTCCGACGGCGAAAAATCAGCCGAGAGTGTCCGTATCGGTGCTATCTCAATAAAAATGAAAAGAAAATGCTCAAGGCCATGGCACACGCTGACGAATGGACGCATCATCGCTAGGCTCAAAGGAGGACATTTTGGCAGAATATTCTTCCTGGCTGGATTAATCAGCTGTGACCTTCAGATATCCCCAAGAACAAAAGCAACACAAGAACAACGTATATGTCTAGGAGAAATATATAAATTTCAATACCTCTGTTGTCATTCCCTTTGAAGTTTGAAGAAGGAATTCAGTTAATTGCGAAAGGTAAGGAAATAGCGTATTTTTGGTTCAGGTGTTTTGAAAATCGTAACTTGCGCTATAATTGAGATGTAATCTAACCTGATCTAAGCACACTCTCTACGTCACGTTTGCGAAAACAACAACGTGGACAGTCCGGCGCACTAGCACAGCCAAAGTAAACGGCGGCTGCCAATGCTCTACAAAGTAGGGGTCGAGATGGCTATGTCACCATGCGCACGCTTGTCGCGCCGACTCCGGCAACTCATATTTAATTGCTAGAGGGAGTAGCTGCGAAGAAAAAGAGGACACAATATCCATATAGTTTTCCAGGCGGTCGGAATCGGCAGCTCAAAGAAGCACGAATGTTGAAAATCGTTTTGCAGATGCACCGAGGGGAGCAGTCTGTGAATATAATGAATTCCCAGTAGCAATAAGGAATAGTGCCAAATAAGTCAGTTCGCTTCAATCATCTCAGCATTGCCCCAAATTAAACGAGGAATGAAGGCGTGGGAATAATAGAGCTACCACCGCTTCCAAGAAACCGACCTTTAGTTATTTTTGATATAAATTATTAGAAAAAGTATGAATATGACTTTTCATTGAAGCAAATGCATAATACGTTTGCAATAATTTTCTCACAGCATATATGACCTACAGTGGCCTCAACAGGAATAAGTTCCCCAGACAGGCTGGCCATGATTTCGTTTGGTGCACGTATTGTAATCAAAGGTGTCTTGTCATCTTTGACATGTTAATCTTGATAGGCTGTGGCACTGACATCATGTTACGTGGTTTCGCTGTGGCACTCGTCGTCTGCAAAAGGTGAAACTGCAGACGGAATCACTGTGCTCATTTCATTTGGTAAGGCTTAACGCATTTCCTTCGGGCCGTTTCTCTCTTTCCGTTGCGCTGACCACAGTATGCATTCTTAATTTAGAGGATTTTCTCTTTTAACTCCTTCAACCTGTTTTTTCACATACAATGACCCTATCAGCGTTGCCGTCTTCCAGGGTCACGGAGCGGCGACACTGGCTTCAGCAAAATTAGAGCCACCTCCGCTGCCCAAACATATTCACTGTTGTCTCCTGTTTCGTGAACACAGACTATCCTCCTTTATTTTTCATTTTGTTGTTTCCAAAGCTCTAAACCACACTCATTCCTCAGTTCTTTTTCTTTCATTTCTGTCCTTCTTAATTTTTTTTTCTAAATCCTTGTTTACCTACTGCAATTCATAGAGGCGTAAAATGACCAATCTATTTCAATCCAGCTTCTTGCTTTGCAAATGACAAGTACTGATATTAGCACCGCGTGACTTGATGTTACTTACTAGCCCTTTCAAAACTAACATGCCAAGGATGACGAGGCGTCTTTCGCGAATAAAGCGCCACCTATAGAAGCGCCCACCAGCCTGTATTTGACACGTATTCCCGTCTAGGCAGCCTGTGTACCAAACATTGTTTCAATCGATGAGTTCGCACCTTTTATTTGGTTTTCTCATGGCATGGAGATTTGTAGTCGAATCACCGACGAAGAAGCCGATATCAGACAGGCAAATTTCAGAGAAACGCAGAGGGAATATGAAATAAACAGGAATGATAATGAACACTGGTATACTGCTATACCAGTATTCATTATCAGTAGAACAGTAAATATAGGCAAAACAGTGCTAAATGCATCCACATACTTAGTAAAGAGAAAAAGTCACACTTTCGCCACTAGGGCAAAGCAATGAATGCGATAGCAAGAAATTAGTTTGTCACACGAAGAACGACAAGCAGCTCGATACTTGCAACGCGCCGCCGCAGCACAAAGAAGGACGCCCGAAAAGGACGCATAGGTATAAACAGGACAAGCGTGAACTAACAACTGTCGCAGTTGTTACGCGTTTGTATTTGAGCAACGCGCTGCGACTGTCCACAATGCAAAAGCCGACGCTGTTGTTGTTGTTGCCTCTGACATGGCTCATACCCACTCAGGGGGATTGGCCAAGGGTATGGATTATATGATTATACGACTTTTCGACGTTCTTTGATACTTCTTTTTCTTTTAAACTGCGGCACGTGGAATGACCCCTCTGCGTCTCTTGCCACGCGGTGGCGTCTGACGCCAAGTGTGCCCGGTGTTCTTTTTTTTTCCTTCTACATCATGAGTGGTACAGAAGGGAGCCACTTTTTTGTGCGCATCTCAGGGGCAGTTTTCAATTTGAAAGAAACTGTAAAGGCGTTGCGTGATGAAAAACACGCTCAAGCTGTTCCGAGATCTGCATACCGCGAGCGGCAAATTGGTGCATATGAATAGCTCGCCGTTATATCGCTGGCACGAGCATGGCGTGTGGCTGTGTTGGCTAGCGCAGCAGGCTGCGGAGCGAGGGGTCGCTGGTTCGAATCCCCGGTCAGGAGGTTTGGAAATTTTTTCTTCTGGATTTATTTTTCTTTGTGCCTTTTTTATATATACATCTACATATCCGGGACATGACGGCGTCGACAGACGGCGACGGCGAAAATCAGCCGAGAGTGTCCGTATAATTGCTATTGCAATAAAATCATCTTACAGAAAAATACTGTTTCATAAATGACTTTAACGTTAAAGCCAAATCGCTTTATCTGCACGTGCATTTTTTGTTCTCGCTTTATTGTTCCAGCTAATGTCCACCTATAAAGGAAACGAAAAACACATATGATATCTCGCAATGCTAGCAGGTGGCCCTTTAAATAAAACCCCCCATCTCTCCTATGCATTTTCCTAAAAAAATGTATTCAATAAAGTAACTTGGAGGACGCTTGTGCTTCGCTTTCCAGAGAAGAATGCGATAGCATGTTCAGACCATGTTCGTATTACTTTCCCAATCATTAGCCTCGTTTCGCTTCTCGGTGATTACCTAAACCTTGCGGCAAGGAAAGCCAAAGTGCGGACGCCCTCGAGCTCCTATATCCATGCATGCGACGCGACAAAACACGGCGAACCGATGGCGTTTAAAGCGCGACCGTGGGCTCTTAGCGCCATCTAGCGGGCGATATTCAAGCCTCTGTAACGCTGAAGCACCTCGGAGATGCGCGCACCACAAACCGTAAATGGTGTGTATAATTAGCTCGCCGCTAGTATGCTTGCGGATGTATGCGTGACGGCCCAGAGGCTAAACGCAGCGTGCCGTGGAGCCAGTTCTTCAAGGTTCGAGTCCCCGGTGCCCCTTAAAGTAATGCTTTTTTTTATTTCTTTACTTGAGTCTACGTCAAGTTTTCTCAGATGGACAACGTCGATTTTTTGCCTACAACCAATGACGTCGACGCCTCTCCGGTATTTCTGCAAAAGAGCTCTTTAACGACATAGCGTTAAAGGGACACTAGAGAGAAACAATGACTTGGTTTGGATTGACAAACTGCACTCTGAGAACTCTAATGCCATATATTTCACTATCATAAGTTCATTATTAGCGGAGAAAATCAAGGTTGAAGTTTCATTTTTAAATTTCACGCCGAACTCTCCGCGCGTGGCGTGGAAAGTTTAAAAATATATTTTTCGCATTTTCGCGACATTGACTCCATGAAATTTTCTGAAACTTGGTATGCTAAGTCTATGGCACCCACAGATGACAATGTGCCTCATTTTTATCGATTAGACGCTACTTAGGACTCAGTAGAGCTCTTCAAAATTTATGGCGTCACGGTGTTTGGTGCGGGAATCTCAAGGTGGCGTCTCCGCCCGCATTTTCTTTTCGCGCGTTTTCTCGCTTACCAAGCGTCGTGTCGCCGTAAGAGTGGTGTTTGTGGGATTGTGAAATGGTACTTTAGTAATACGCGAAAAGTCGTTATGCTCTTTAGTGTCCCTGTAAAATAAAGGCAGCTTCGCACTTGTGGTGCCACACCTGAAGAAAGCGCCGAGCTGAGTGGTCTTTTGTTTCTTTTCATTTTAACGTCATAGCGTTAAAGAGCTCGTTTCGCAGGAATTCCGGCGTCTAGAAGCACAGATATTTGGGCGAGTTTGTGCTGATCCATGACGGTATTTTGGAGCGCGAAAATAGACACGATACACGAGAAAGACTGAACAGGACGAGCGCTCACTTCAAACTAAAGTTTATTCACAGAAGATGGCCAACTTTTATCGTACACCAAAGGCAACAAAAAAGGTTTTATTATCATTTTTAACTGGGAGGTGATAGTTGTTCTTCGGTTGTCAGATTGTGGTATCACGCATGCGTTTCTCTGTTTTTTGTTGCCTTTGGTGTACGATAAAAGTTGGCCATCTTCTGTGAATAAACTTTAGTTTGAAGTGAGCGCTCGTCCTGTTCAGTCTTTCTCGTGTATCGTGTCTATTTTCGCGCTCCAAAATACCGTCATGGATTCCGGCGTCGTCGTCGTCGTTGGTTGTGAGCGAAAAATCATCTTGTCTGTGACCGAATGCAAATAAAATAAATAATAAAAATTTCCGGGTCCGAATGAGCATCGAACCCAGGCCGTCTGCGTGGCAAGCGGGTGTTCTACCACAAAACCAGAACATTTGCAGAAACTGCTTTGGAAAAAAAAAACTATATGAATGTCATGTAGTGGAAGGAGTCTCATTAACGCATCATATATTGCGTGGCAGAGGCGTAGAAACGCGCCAGGCGCCAAAAGATGTCGACTGAGCAACGAGTGGGTGTTTTAAAGACCCACCCATTACGAAGCGCTAGACATGTTTAGCCATCATCAGCAGCAGATCCATCAACAAAGTGAACACCTGAGTGGGGTTCACGTGTTGCCCTACGGAACCATAGTGGGCCCTTCGCCGATACGGAAAAAAAATTATTATGGCGTAGGGAGCTCTGAACTGTGCGTGCAATAGCCATTCAATAATGGCTTATCGAAACGTCGGTCAGCCTGTCTGAGGCACTTCCTCTGTTCTTCCTGCTTAGGCCCACTACGTGTTTCCATTTGTCGGCTCCCATTTTGATCTCATTGTTTAGTGATATATGAGAGCTTGTAGAATGTGTATTGGTGTTTGACAGCTATAGCACCGTTTGACGTCTACACACCCATGTTGACGACTAGTGGCACATCTCCATCGCGACGACCACAGCCCATGATCATGATTTAACCATTGTGGTAGCTGAAATTTTTAACGTCTACCTGGACCCAGCGCATCGTGAATCCCGCGCAAAGATAACAGCAAGCACACACTAACCACTGATACTCAATATGGGCGTCTTCAAAGCGTCGTCTATTAACCCTTTCAGTCCCGAATTAACTATTTTCAATGTAAGCAACTAGTTTTTACATTTCGAGATGCACATGATCGTGGTAGTCCGAAAAAAACTGAAAAAATCTTTGCTCACACTTTCCAGTGAAGAGTAATTAATGGGACAATTAATTTAATAAATAATTATTATTTAATAATATTTCCACAATTTTTACTTCATTTATTACTTAAAATGTTATTTAGACAGGATAGCATAATGTCCAATAGCCAAAATTCAAATTTCCGGCACAGAACTAAAATAAATGCCCTATCTCTACATAGTGAAAGAAGACACTGCCTCAGCAAAATGCGCGAACAGCGCAACTGCTTCTGTAATTTCTTCATTCAGACGTGACGTCGCATTATTGTGTGTGCCATGTTGACACCACATGTAGGGCAGATGCTAAATACAGGGCTCTTGAGGAAGAACAACGCTTTATCTTTACCAGATGCTTGCTGACTGACCTACATAATTTATGATTCCAATTGGAATCACTGGGACTGAAAGGGTTAAAGAGAGAAAGGGCACGGTGTGCGCTTCTGAGTAATAGGGTAACCTACGCATGCTCTCATGCATACACTACTACAGTGCGCTTCAGCAACGCGGGAGGCAGAGGTTCATAGCTGGAGCCGCGAACGCGTGCCGGCGTTTCACGTCCCGCTGGGCTCTGTCTCGCTCCACCAAGGCACGACATTCGCCCGTATACATCGTTGCCTTGCTGCAGTGCTAATTGCAGTAGTTTTATTAGTCGGTGCAATCTCACCCGACGTAGTCGGCGGCGAAACACTGTTGGTGCACGTCGAAGCTACACGGCTCCGACAACCATGCCGACAACGAGCTGTCACACGCTAACATGAAGCGAAAGGCAAAGAACATAACCGCGTCGGCGACTCCCCGATGCTACCGCGGCCAGGGTTTTTCACTGCTATTGAGAAGCTTTAACCATGGCCTCCAAGATTGCGCGCCGGCGCGCTATCTCGGACGCTATGCTTTAACTGCGTCGTCGACGAATCGCTCTCTATCGTTGATAATAAGCGTCATGCCGCATTACTTCTCTTCACCGGTCACAGACGGCGGCACCGCCCCGCCTCGCCAACAGAGAGCACCATGCGGGAGAGAATGTGTGAGAGATATGAGGCGCGTTTGTAGAGAGCATTTCAACCACTTCGATAGCTCAGTTGGTTGAACATCGGGTGCTCTTCGTAGCGGGCCGAGAAGTCAGAGGTTCGACGCCCGGCGGGGGGAACTTGTCCCTGAAGGTTTTTTCTTTCGCATTTGGTAGCGTTAATTTTACAACGTCATATCCGTGACGGAAATACTTCACTAAAGTCTTGAGTGACCCCGGCATAAAACACTTTCGTGTTAAAAAATTCAGCGAGCTCTGCTTGGCAGACACTAATAAAACAGCGAAACTGGTGAATGAAGTGGGTGACTGAAGTGTTGGGAGTGGCGGGATTAGTAGTGGGCGTAGTGGTGAGTTGTAGGAGTGAATAGTTGGGGAAGTGGCACAAAGCGGTAGTAGAATTTACCCACGTTCTGTGCGTAAATTCTACTACAATGTACAATATGTAACGGTCCGCAGACACGAAAGCCTCAACCGAGAAAAGCTTCGCTGTTGAAAACGGTTGTCTCATTCGTTAGTTTCGTTTTCTTGCTATCTATATGTCTGAGAAGCGTACTGCAAGCGATATCAAAATATCGAACGGGAGTAGCATTGGTAGATTCTTTTGTCCCACTTAGTAAAATATATATCTACGAGCTAATTAGGTTGTGAGCATGATGTGTGCTCGTACATAAAAAAATTACACCATCTCCCGCTAAAGGGAACCATGTGTAGATGTGAAGCAGCGGGCGCTAACGCTTACACTGGCGGCGGCGTTGACGCTGGTGCTCATCGCAGCGTTGCACAGGAGAGAAAACTGGGGAGGCGCAAAGCAGGCAGTGATGGAGCAGTGTTTCCTACTGGAACATGCCAATCGCTGCTAATGGGCAATGAGAGACAGAAGACTCCGACTGGACACAGAGACCCGCACTCCGCTTTTAGTTAACGCGCACGCTGCGAATTTTTATTGTTCAACAACGCACAGGAGAAATCTCCCACCGGCACCACCTTGGAGGTCAAGATCCATTGCCATATATACGGGGTGGCCAGTGAACGGTTGTGCAGCGCGAGCAGTCGGTTTTTTCAACCAAGAAACTCGCTAACAGACGCTGCCTGCGTCGGCGTCGCGAGGCGAGAGAGGGGGGAGCGTAGGAGAGAGAGGGTGACACGCATGCAGTGGGGTGTGAACGCCGTGGGCAGGGATGCGTGGAGGAGAGAGAGGGGGGGAGCGTAGGAGAGCAGAGAGAGGGGGGGACACATGCGCAGTGGGAGTGTAGACGCCGCGGGCAGGGATGCCTAGAGGAGAGAGAGGGGGGGAGTGTAAGAGGGGAGAGAGGAGGGTGTGCTTGCCGCAGTGAGGGTGTGGTTGCCGCGGGGAGGGATGCCTAGAGGGGGAGATGATGTTTTTTATTTTTATTTTTTAAAGGGTTTGCGCATGCGCAGTAAGGGTGGGCGCGCGGCACACCACCACCACCACTACCACCGGATTAAGCTTCGCCATAAGATGCTTCACATCTAAAACATGAAGACGTCTCGCTTGAGGATCACGATCACTCTGTTTTACCTCAGTAGCGTGACGTTTAGACCAAAGCAGTAGCGAGCAAATTGATTCAGTTTCTTCTGTCTTCCCGATATAACGTGAGCTGCAACATCCCGCATACAGAAATTTGCTTACAATGGCGGATATATCCATACGGTTTCAGCAGCACGATTGGGTGGCTTTACCTTTGTAACAGCTGCAAATTACTTGCGAGATAGCAAACGCCTTTCGCCTTTTACATGCGTTGCGATGCACAGCGCTCCATAATTTGCACTTCTAGGGTCACCAGCCAAGCGTTCTAAAAATACGTAGTTTTCCCATCGATATCCACTTCCGTTGTCCGCGGCACGCTTTTCATTTCTCCTAACTGCGCTCGCGCGAAGATGGCGCTGTTAAACAGATGCTTTTCTCTCCACCCCATAACGCATTGTAGCCGGGGTACAGGAACCTATTGCGCTTGGAATTTTCGCGAACTACAACGGTGACAGTGACGAAATTTGCGAGGCTCAGCTTGAAGTGTCTTTACAAATTATATCGCTGTAAAATGATGATAATAATAGTAATAGGGCTTTTAACGTTCCTAAAGCACAATATGATTATGAGAGACGCTGAACTGGAGGGCTCAGGAAATATGTACAGACATCGCACAGTACATGGCATTTCTAGCATTTCGACCCCATCGAACTGCGACGGCGCGGCCAGAATTGAAGCCGCCACCTTCGTGCCTGCAGTCCGAGCACTGTTACCGCTACATCGCCGCGGCGGACATCGCCGTACAATGAGGTATTAAACAAATTCGAACATTGGAGTCAAATGAGGGCAGTCGCAGTCACCAGCACGACTAATACTATGAAGCCACATAAACGGAAGGTATATTAGGCTATTATCCTATATTAGGCTTTTTAAAGTAATAGTTTCGGCACGTGGCTGAGCTGAATGCGAGGTATTCTGTTAGCTTTTATATTCGAAAAAAAATGGCGCAGCTTGCGCTAGTTTGTTAGGCTGGAGCAAACAGCGTAGGTAGGTGGCTTTCTTCCATTCCCTTCATTTTTCTGTCTTTCTGTTTCTCTTTCTGTCTGTTATTCTATCTGTCTTTGTATCTGTTTATTTTTATCGATTTCGTTTTCTACATATCCATGACTTTCTTTTTTTTCTCGCTCTTTCTAACCTTTTCCTTTCTCCCTCTTATTTCTCTCTCTCTATCTATCTATTTCTTACTTCGCTTGCGCGCACCGCCAAGCGTACCACGAAGGCATTTTAAGCTTTCCTTTGTCTTTTTAGCCATCGACGACAAAAAGCTGCTGCAAGTGTCCTTACTTCTATTACAATGCTGAACAAAGTTGCTGAACAATGCTGAACAAACTGGAAGCCATGAAACTCGCCGACGCCGCTTTGTCTCATACCTGGCTCCTTATATGGGGTTCCCCAAAAGAGAATCACACTTTGAACTACAAAACAAACAAGGCCTATGTGATGATCATCCAGGGATCTTTGGAAGTAAGGTAGTGGCATGCCACCGTATCGCTCAGTGAACTTGGAGGAAGCTTTCAAGAAGAGGGTTCGTAGCTTACGGAATCTCTCACGTAGGCTCAGTTTAGCAACTGCGACCATGTTTCTTAATTATGTCTTCTAATGGCTTAGACTGGGGCATGTCCACAGCAAGTGGAACTGCGCTCGACGACGGCTACAACAGTACCTATGCTTGAATTGAACGCAGGGGCCGCCACATCTGGAACGTTTTGCAGCAACGAAACGAGTGCAGCTTTGATAAGACACAAATACGGCAGCTTAACCCCTTGGAGCACTGAAAAAGCGATGCTGACCGTGTGAGTATTTTGGTGTTTTTGGCACAGTACAAAATTAAAGAAAATGTTTAGGCCCAAGACATGTGTAAGCTATTATATGCAATAGGTTTTATTATGATAGCTTAATCTTATTATACGGCCTGAAAAAGTTCGCGTATTGGATATGCACATCTCTCTAGGACTTTAACAATTATGCGGGGCGTCGACCGCCATGACGCTCAGTGACACCCGAATGATTGCATACTGGATCGTAGTATTATTAAGTGCATACGCGCGCACTGTCCGCGGCTCCATGTATCGTCTCCTAAGCAAGCCTGATTCAGCGCCGCATAGCGCCTGAGCACAGTGGCGTTGAAATGCTACTTTCTAAAAAGAGGCCGTAATGAGGAATAACTACAGAAAAATCATGTGTGGCCTAGAAGGTGATTCTCAGCCATGAGGTTCGTGTGCACCAACTTTCGACATACCGTCTCGGTTGCTCACCGTGTCCAAAGCGTTGTGCACTTTCTTGAAACGTAGTACGTGGATATTTATATCTTAACTGCATAAAACTTGCCATGCCGCGGTGGAGGACACTTTAGATACCTGTACAAAGCAGCCGACGTAATTGGACATGCGCGAGAAAAATTTGAGACATTCGCCTCTAAAATAACCATCTGTACATTCTTTAGTGTGCATCCCAAAAACATCAGTAATGCACGCACGTTGAGAGGGACAAACCAATGATTATTTCACATTTCACATTTCCGCAGATTCGGCGCAGAACATTTTATAGCGTTGCGTAAAGAAGACTATATGAAGATGAATGAGACGTTCTCGTACGTACAACATTTTCAATGTTTTGTAGTTCTACGTGTTCTCTGCATTATTTGTGATGGATGGATGGATGGTGGGACTTTATTTATAGTCCTGACGGATGCGAATAGCGCGCAGTGGGCTTCTCCCACGTTGAGACGTGCAGGTTAAGCCTGACCGCCGCATCGTGGGCTCTCTGGACGGCCCAAAGCTGATCCCCCCTTGTTGGGGCTTCTGATGGCGGAGCACCACTTGGCCGGATTGGCTTGAACACCGATGTTTTATTCAATTACGCTGCGCATAACTAACCCCATTTTTCATGCAATAACTTTTATATTTTTGAGGAGAATGTCAGTAAAACCATTCCACACAACATCGAGGTTCCTCATACTAGCAAATACAAGACAAATAAGTTCGGTGTAGCAGAACTACACCGACGTAGCCTGCTTTATAGCTTCCCACACCGAATGAAGCGGTTCAAAAGCGCATGTGCTCCTAAATTATACAACAAAACACGTATAACTAGACAAAACGAAGTAGTTGTATGTTGACGTATAAACTGCTGCCAGAACTCCCAGGTCCGCTTATAATAAGCGGACTAGGGCATTTTTTTCGCCGTGCCGCTTGCGGAATTTTCCAAGTCTCTTGTCACATTTTGGGGCTTATTAGCATTTTCCCAACAAATATGGTTATTTTAGTGGATGATCCCGTTCACCAATAGCACCTACGTCGATGACAAGCTGAGTGTTTAGTCAAACATGCGTTGGGTAATTAAAAAGTAACGTTAATAATCCACTCGGAAACGTGCATTCAACCGAATGGACCGTATTCTGGAGACACATGTTAACAAATAAATATGTGGTTTCATTCATAGCTGCGAATATTTTCGCAGCACAAAATAATTAACGTGTTTCTTTCAATTCCCCTTCGTATTTGAGCGACATTTTTATTTAAATTAAAAATATTTTCAAGAGTACATTTCAAGAGTACATTTCAAAGAATACAAAGTACATTAAAATGGGCTAGTAGGTACTGGTTCAGTATGTTACAGCACGATTACAACGAGGATAAAAGCTAAAGCATACACGACAAGACGCAGCGCTGGGTCCTGTCGTATGTTCGCCTTAGCTACTTTCTTCGTTATTTTCGCGCTGTTAAATAACAGATGTACGATCTTCAATGGGCATTCATCATAGTTTTGAAAAGGACAGTTGGCCCATTTTAGAAAAAAAATACACTACTCGCTAGACAGCATAAATAGAAAAATAGGTGCGTAATGTGTATCGTCCTAGAAGTGCATGTCTTCTACTTGGTGCAACGACGATAATTGAAGCAAATGTTCCGTGTAAGTGATATTCACAAGCTACATTACACAGCCTATTGGCCAACAATACCCACAAGCTCAGTAAGTAGGCGTACGGATCAGGACAGCGTGCTGTGGCAAATGCAGCGAACACTGCTTGACCCTGAAGGAAAAACGTGTGTTCTTATAATATATTGCCATGCGTGTTTATTGCTCCACTTTGATGTGTTCGGAATGCGAGCAGTAGAACGTAAAACGCATCTCTCGCTCCGCTTGTGAAATTGGTTGGGCGGAACGTGAAGATGCGTCTACTTTGTTTCACCGTCGCTTTTCAGCCAAGCAAATCGCGTCTCGGCAAACGCGTGCGTCAGAAAACGCGAAATATATGCAGTTCCTAGCACTGTCTCGGTACGCTAAGTTATTGCTTGGCTGAGCATCAGCGACACTATATAAGCTAAAAGTGTCCAATGTCAAGGCTTACGCTAACAAGTCAGAAGCGCACGCGAAATCATTTTACAGAAAGAACCGAACATGTTAGAAGTGGTGTTTTTAAAACAAATCAAAAGCGTACCTTCGAATCACTCAGGGGACGCATATCGATGCCATCCCGACGAACGGCACGCTCTCATTTCGCTTTCTGGTCGTCCATGGGGAATGAAAACACCTGGACCTCCGGTACAAAACGGTGACAGTTGGGCCCGCAGCACTGCCCCATTGGGACAGCTTGCAGTTGTGCACTTCGCGAACATTCGATGAACGAAACACATATCACCACGCAGCACTTCACAGACGCAGAAGAACACAGTCGTCTTCATGCAGTCGCCAAAATAAACACTAGCGCACCACGACAGGCTCCGTCCGGCTTAGCAATCCTGCTCTCTCGAACGGCGGGAGCATGCATGCGCACGTCTGCTCGGCGGCAGACAAGGGGCAAAACTGAGTGACGTCAGAGCCCATGCACGAAGTGGTGAGCAGGCCTGAAATTATTTTTCTGGATCACATTGGTTGAGCTCGGGCATTTGATCCGGTTTCGGCGGGAAGCGGTAGCCGTACGTCACACTCATCGCGGGGACTTTGCCGGCCAAGAACGAATCTTTGCACGTAGAGCAAACGGCGTACACACTGTGATAATCGTCGGCGGCTAACTCCCGCTGCTGAACGGCGATGGCGGTGGCGGGGCACTGCTCGTTCTTAATGCTGGCGATCTTTGTGAGTTCACCATAGTGGGTACATTCCATGTGCTGTGCCGTGAGGGCAGAAAGAGAATTTGTGGTCTGGAACTCGCATATTAATGTTCTTCTAGGAGTAGCATATGGGAGGTGAACATATATTAAATGCGAAGCATTTGTTTGCGATGTTCGGCGACTATGAGCCTATCTATCTATCTGTCTATCTGTCTGTCTGTCTTTCTGTCTGTCTGTCTGTCTGCCTGTCTGTCTGTCTGTCTGTCTGTCTGTTTATCTATCTATCTATCTATCTATCTATCTATCTATCTATCTATCTATCTATCTATCTATCTATCTATCTATCTATCTATCTAGCCGCCTACGACTTCGTGCTCTCCACGCCGTATCGATCATAAAATTCATACGAAAATTGGTATGGCACAACATACCTGTATGGTGAACATGAATGACTGGTCATTGAAAATCTTGACTAACTTGTCATGAACGGTGTGATTTACATGCCATGGCTCGTGTGCTCCTGTGGCCGTTTACTTAACTTGATATCTCCAAAAATTGGTATGATGAGACATTTCTGCATGACCAACATAAAAGACAGGTGACAATACGGAAATCATGATATGCCATGTGAAACATGACTTGCATGCCAAGCTCATGGCACGCTCACAGCCGTTTTGCTAGATTGATATACACCAAATTTGATATATTTGATGTGACTGTATGACGAACATAAATGATAAGTGGTAATATCGAAATCATGACTTGCCATGCGCAACATGACTTGCATGACACGCTCATGGCCCGCTCGCGGTCGTTTTGCTAGCTTGATATACACCAAATTTCGTGTTGCCTGCCGTGACTGTATGACGAACATAAATGACAAGTGGTAATATGGAAATCATGACATGTCATGCGCAACATGGCTTGCATGCCACGCTCATGGCACGCTCGCTCCCGTTTCGCTAGCTTCATATACACCAAATCTGGAACTGTGGGGCGTGACTGTATGACGAGCAGAAATGACACGTGGTAATATGGAAATCATGACATGTCATGTCCAACATGACTCGCATGCCACGCTCATGGCACGCTCTCGGTCGTATCGCAAGCTTGATATACACCAAATTTGGTACTCCGTGGGGGGGAGTGTATGGCGAACTAAATGACAAGTGGTAGTATGGAAAGCGTGATATGTCATGGGCAACATGACTTGCATGCCACGCTCATGGCAGCTCGCGGCCGTTTCGCTAGCTTGATATAAACCAAAATTAATTTTGCGTGATGTGACTGCATGACGAACATAAATGACAGGTCCTAACATGTAAATCGTGATATGCATGTTATGTACAGCATGATTTGCTCCTTGCTGGCTGCTTCGCATTACATCTATTCCCACAATGTGTGGGATCTGCCGGTTTTTTCACATTGCTATCTTTATTCCGATCAGTCATTTTAGACTTCTCATGAAGTAGCATGATCAGCGAAGACTTTCTAAGAGTAATCAGAAATTGAACAAAAATATCATCAAACTGTCTTACCGTTTTGTCGATTTTTGTGGCACATATTTGCAGTCGGTGCTCCCAACAGACAGGTCACGGAGCTTTCCTGGGCTGCTGAAAAACATGAAGCATTTTTTTGGCACAGAGCACTCTCTAGAGACTAAAATAAAGATGCGAAGTTTCATGCTTCCTAAATGATTTGATGTCATTGTTGTATCAAACAATAAAAGTCGCTGTATTTCCAGTGCGCGTGGATTCAATAATTGACTAAATGTTATGTTTTTGCATATCTTTAGGAGACATTATACTATAGTACGTGCTGCGTGAGTGTAAATTTTTCGGGAGAATGTTCTTGTGAGGCTAATAACAAGATATATATGTATATTCGCGTTCCATGGCTAGAGAGCTATCGTAGCTGCCTGCGACGTGAGACTAGCACAAGAACAGAGCAATGTTCACTCGATACTGCCAGCGGAGACGTGTACGTCGCAACTTCAGCTTCACCGACAGCCCTCATTCTCAGTTGTAAGCGTTCTCGAATAGATGACGAACGTGGCGCAAATGTTGTATCATGCGTATTGAAACTGAAATAATACGCATAACTCGGTGTATTAACTGCTGATCAGCCCACAGCTGTCAATCATACGAATAGGAGGAACACGTTGCATGGTTTACAAACTGGGAGTGTCTTTCCAGGTCGGTCCCTTTCAGCATCAGATAAAATACAGAACTTCACTATTTATTTCTCGAAACTGAGTCAGCACAAACTTAATCTTTGGCATGTACTTATGCCTTTAGAAGGTGCTTACAACATATAAATTATTTTCCAATGTAGCCGTGCCGAGGTAAGGAGCACCGCTCAGGCATATCGCGCTTTGCCTCAGCATGTTACTTTTCCTGAGCATGTGTGCGCTGGCAACATAAGCTGAATAGATCATTACCAACGCGTATGCGTATTACCACTCACATACTGTATCACCTTTTAGAGTAAAACATCTTTATGCAAGGCACAAGGTGAAAAAAAAACAAGGTTGCTAAGATCCGGCACCCGTTTTCTCCCTGCTTTGCCGTTCGCTGGAGCCTGCGTGCGCATTAAACACCTTTTAAGTGAATTCCTGTGAACTGATGCAAGCTCCAAGCCTTACATACACATCGATTAGTCTATGTTTCATGGCATCATTTTAGAAGCTTCAAACAATGTTTCAGGATACCCCCCCCCCCCCCCTACCCGATGGCACATTCACGAAACGACGACATAGCCCTTTTCTGAGCTGACATCGTGGAGAATAGTAACGGTAATGCAATTACAGTAGTCAAAAAGTGTGAGGTCCTTGTTTCAGCTCAGGAGGACGTCCTGAAATGAAAACGCGCTGGAGCAACATGTTGGCGTCCTGAGATGAAAACGCCCTGCAGCAGCATAATGGCGAGAGGCATAAAGACATCGTTCGTGGCTGTAATCAGAGTTGTACCTAACTCGCTACAAATAATTGGTTACTTGTGAACAAATATATTTTCTTGTAACTTCGTAATACAATCGATTAGTTTGTTTTTTTTCAAAATTGTAGCGTTCAGGGTAATCCCATTATATCTTCTTTTTTTTGATTGCCGGTAATCAATTACTTTTTTTTAAATTATGCTTTTTCTAAATTAACCGTGAAACAGTCAAATTTTTTTTCTAATGATGTAAACACAGGTTTCTTTCCCATGGCGACCTCTACGGCTAAAGCCTCCTCTTCTGTGAAAGAAAGTTCAGATATTACAACCTCCCCTCTAGAACTTCAGTTTGGTGCTAAATAACTTATCCTCCCGCTTACTTAATTATTTGCTCACTTAATAAGCAATTTTAGTTTTGTGGGCGGAACAGCCAAGCGCACGCAACGCGCAAGAGAAAACGAGACTGCGCATGCGCTCAACAGCGAATGGCTGGAATGAGCGGGCGAGCGCGAAGCCAACGGCCATTACGACCAACAGCGGCCAACTAAAACCGCCAGTGACAGGCAAACCGGCGGCAACGGCGGTCAAAAGCGGCTACCTTTAGCGAGTGAGCCACCGGGAAGCTGACGGCTGGAGTAACCAACAGCCGCTAAACTCAGTGAGGAAGCGACCGAAAATTTTACGGTCATAGCGACTAAGAGTGGCTAAGCTGAGCGAGCAAGCGACTGGAAAGCCGATGGGAATGGCGGCCAATTTCCAGGGACTCGCGAAGCATTGTTGAAGCATAGCTAGCCGAACCACTTCCCCACACCCCCTAGCACTCGCGATGCATTGCGAACGCTCGACATGCAACACAATCGATGCCGTTGCCAGCCATTGGGAAGGATTTCGTGCCCATGGCACGCGCTGAAGTTAAAAATGACCACTTGTGAAAGAATCCGGCGATGGTTGCTTTATACTGACAGTGAAATCGAGTCTTCGTTAGTCGTACCAACTTCTCGCTCGCCATGGAGAGCCGACGAGGATGCAGTGCAGTGCAGAGTGTAGCAGTGAGGCCTATCGAGACCGTATATACAGGGTGTTTCAAGAAATGTGTCCACTATTTTTAAAAATTCAGAAAAATGCGGTATTTGCTCGCTGTCTTCACAGTTGCCTTTTCTGTAGCAGCAGGCATCTTAAGATGGTTGAAGACATGATTTGGGACAGTAATTAAGAAAGTTGAATAAATTAACTTTTTAATTAGCGGAGTTAGGTGGTTAAGCCCAATGGGAGAATTGAAGTCCTTCATGCGAAGAACCCATTTCAGCTTTGAGATTTCGAAAAAGCGGCCTCTATTAATTATTGCGGCGTAATGAAGTTCAGGCAAATTCAGCGGACAAACCGAAACCGAAACGCGGAAGAGCGCAACTGCCACATTCGTCTGAGACGCCCACATTGAGTGAACGTCATTATATCAACCATCAACCGACTTCTTGGTGTGAGTGTGTGGGCTGCGCTTGCAGTAGTAGCACGTATGACGCACATACGTTAACGAACGGCGAAAAACTGCAGCTCTGTAACCGTTGTCTTGAACAGTGACGTCATTCTAGTCGTCCGCTTGTTGCGCTCATCGGTGCTTGGGTTTCGGTTTCGCCGTTGAGTTCGCCTGAATTTCATTACGCCACAATAAATAATAGAGGCCGCTTTTTCGAAATCTCAAAGCTAAAATGGGTTCTTCGCATGAAGGACTTTAATTCTCCCATTGGACTTAACCACCTAACTCCACTAATTAAAAAGTTAATTAATTTAACTTTCTTAATTACTGTCCCAAATCATGTCTTCAACCATCTTAAGATGCCTGCCGCTACAGAAAAAGCATATATGAAGACAGCGAGCAAATACCGCGTTTTGCTGATTTTTTTAAAAATAGTGAACACATTTCTTGAAACACCCTGTATATATAGGTGCGAAGAAAAATAAGTAGCCCCACACACTCAACCTGGTATACGCTTACATCTAAGGAGCCACACCAGACTTACATATTTCAATTCATTATCGTACGTGGGACAGCCGTCAACATGCCGCAGTGCTGACGCAGTTCACTAGACTCAGGCGGCAGCGAGGACGAATGGTCGCCTTGACAATGTCTTCCGCATGCCATGCATGTCTGGAAAGGGCACGCATTTCTCCGTCGTGTGCTCATTTTGCAGAATAACTGATATAAGCTTACTGAGCTCTCTGGGTTTGCTTGTGGCACTCATCCGCCCGTGTTTCTGCTTAACAGCGCACCTGTTTAACTCTTCCACTACTGTGGGAAAATTGGCCACATTTTCTATGTCTTAGTAATAAGCTTTTGTTATGAATACTATGATAGATACAATGTCATAAATGGAAATCAAAATAATACTAAATGATTGTACTTTTTAACGGTTTAGCTTCGAAGAACTCATATTAAAGTGCAATGTGCCCGAATATTTATGAAAAACAAGGTTTATTGAACATTTTATGTTATGCTCTCAGCATGAATTAAAATACAAAAAAAAATCTAAGACAAAGAATATGTTTGCTTAAAAGTTTCATATATTTAGAAAAAATTGAATGATCTAGCTCAAAGCCATGTGTTACAATTTTTTTCGAGTGCCCAATGAAAATTGGAATATTCCGTCAGGTTAACGGCTATGATTTTCCCTCTACAAGTTTTTCAAACGCAGCAATGCAATCAAAATTATCGAAAAGAAGAATAAAGTTGCTATTGTGCCTTACGTATCTTAGTAAATTATGCCAAAGGGCAGCACACGAAAATAATCAGATAACAAAAGGTAGCACTGAACACCGCAAAGAAACACCCAAAAGCATGGCTTCACCACAATAAAAATATTTTTTTTAATGCTAAGCTACAAAAGTCTTCATATTTCAATGACTGACATTAGTGAAATAAATCAGACCATGTCTGAAAGATCTAAGATACCAAAAAATCTTTTTCTGAGGTTGGTGTGCGACTCGGAAAAACGGGCTTTACAAGTGGCATCGTCCGATCATCGAATTTCTTGTCCTCTTAGCACTTTTTGTATTTACTTCGCTTCGTCAGTCGGTAGGACTCGTTCTGAATGCATTTGTTCTGGAGAGCTTTAGTGGTGGAAGCTCAACGATGCTCGACAATCAGCAGGACAATTAAAACCACGATCTCTACGGCCGTGATCACTTCGCCACAACCATCACCTTTGGCAAAACACTGCTTCTACAGGATTTGCAACCACGCATGCTCATTTTTGTTAAAACAAATCCTGGTTATTATTTCCGCTCTAAAAATATACCCAAAACGTCAATTTTCCTTGTGACATCAATGGCTTGACTGAGCAACACTGCTATCTGTCCACGGCCGGGTAGCCTTATTGCGCTGGACATTATTCTCTGCTAGTTGAAGGTTCAGACACCAAATTTTTCTGATATACTTTGGAGACACTACAAATTAGAGTTATAATAATGCCAACGTCATCGCGCCATTTTAACTTGAGTAAAAAATTAATGTGCCAGAAACAATACTGTTCTGATCGTCACCTGGTTACGATCCGGGCTCGTTCTGTGGTTTCGTATCATTCCAAATTATATTTCTATAATTTGACATCGTCCTTCGGAGGCACTTCTACTACAAACAGCAGAAAAAATTGCTGGCGGATGCTACACAGTCCCCGAAGGAACAACATTTCTGAGAGGTCCTCGCTACCGTGTTATCTGCCATTTTCATGAATAAACCAAGCGAAACCACTCTCTTTGTGTCGCTGTTAAAAAAAACATGGAGGACACTTGAGCTTCGCCTTACAAGCTAATGTACAAGTCATAGCTTAATCAGGCCCCGTGCACATCGCCTTCCCATGCCTCAACCGTGCCGTAAGGAAACGAATGACTGTGGCATAACATTGCCGTTTCAAACTACACTTTTAATCAAGTCCTGCTTTATGTGCCGCTTATAACCACGACACTAGACATATTTCGTGTACTTTCCTGGCTATAGCTAGCACTTTAAGCGGGACCTGATTAAGAGTGCATCCTAGAATGCCTACTGCAAGTACAGTTGTTAACTGCCCACAACGCCATAATGCTTCATTTTGCAAATCAGCGAAGGAGCCACTACGCATCCGCAAGACAACAAGCGAACTTACAGAGCTGCCCACTTATTTGGTGTTTTTGCAGCTGATGATGATTTAATATATCTGAGCGCTTTGTAACGGGTGGGCCTTTTAAACACCCACTTGTTGCGCAGTTTACTTGTTTTAACGCCTGGCACGATTCTGCGGTTATGCCACGGAATGTTACATCTATTTCGGAGACTCCTTCCACTGCATGGCATTCATATTGTGTTTATTTCAGACGCAGCTTCTAGCAACAGCGTGGCTCTGAGGTAAAACACCTGCATGCCACGCAGACTGCCTTGGTTTGATCCTCAGTCGGACAGAAGAATTTTATGATTTATTTTATTCGCATTCTTCTCGATTTCGCGGTCACGGATAAAATGATGATTTTTCGCTCACACCCACCGACGCTGACAACGACGCCGACGCTGGAATTTCTGCGAAACGGGGCTTCTCCTCTGGGCCACAGCTACAGGAACGTCTGCATAGCCATCTGCGAATTTCGTGGAGGCACAAGGAGAATGATTTCATTCCCAGTCAAAATTTAGTACTTTGGACTTCTCATTGATTTATTCATTTCAATTAAGAGTTAGTTCTATACTTACTTCCTTCATGCGTAACCTTATTAGTCTTCAATTGTTCTGTATTCCCTAGATGACTGATTAATTGATTTTCCTTCATATGACTTTTAAATTTTTTCCCAATTATATTAACCGCCGGTTTAATGGCTAATACCCGTAGTGGGTACGAGCCAAAGCAGAGGTACAAGCACGCAATCAAGCAAGCAAATAAGCAAGCAAGCAAGCAAGCAAGCAAGCAAGCAAGCAAGCTATTTAACGTTATCACGTTAAAATCGCTACTGCTCAAAAAAAAAAAAAAAAAAAAAAAAAAAAAAAAAAAAAAAAAAAAAAAAAAGGCAGGAAGCGAAGCATTAGTGCTTACAGGGTGTGCGAGATGGTGCAACTAGTTGATAGGAGCGTCCATATTTTTAAATTCTCGCTCAACGTGTTCGGGTTATCGGCGACTCACGTTCTATAACCGCGGTAATGAAAGGGTTAGGCTAGCCGTATTGTCTCCGACCCTATCTCGAAAAATTAATGTGTATGTGCCACAGAAATCAGGTAAATCCTACTAATCACAGCTGGTCCACTAAAAATGAAGAAGACAACAGTTAGCCGGAAGAACGGGTGCGTGCCACAGAAGTTTGTGCGGCCAATCAGAAAACCGCCACCATCATAAACGGTATGTGACAGAGAAGCTAAAAGGAAGAAGGCAATACTAAGGAACGGGAAAGGCAACGGCGGCTACGGAAAGACCCCGAAGCGATAGAAGTCCCTTGCTAAGAACGACGTGCCTGTAGACGGCTGTGAACGCTTGGCATCAGTGCAAGTTTGTCTCTGGCTTGTACATCCATGTCGCCTCTGTGATTGTATGAGACGAGTGAACGCTAGGTTTCAGCGTGAGTTTCTGTCTCTCAAGTTTGGACACTCGTGTCGTGTCAATGACTGTGTGTGGTTTGACTCGAACCTCTCTGCGCTGAGAATCAACTTAGAAACAAGCTAGCATCACCTAGCTAAAGCGCAGCAACGACCTAGAAGCATCCTAGAAACAACCCTCATCACCTAGCGGAGGCCTCGAAACAACCTAGAAACAACCAGATTAGCCTTCAGAATCATACAGTTTCACTGTTTCATGGTATGTGTGGTTTCATGCATAGTGCAAGCTTCGCCAATTTTTTAGCGGCTTCACTGTTCGTCGTGTGCACATATTGGACCTCTTTACTATACTATACTAGAGGGAGTCCTTCTAACGTGTCACATAAGGAATGAATATTAGCAGAACGCATTCCGTGACAAATGCCAACGCTTATGCGATTAGATTTTTAAATGATGTAGCCCTGCACCGCTGAAACACGTCATTCATGAAGCCTATAAGCAGCTATGTACCCTTTTCTCATTTCTCCCTGTATGACCTGCGTACAAGATATCCGTCATCTATGGTGACGCAGCCGCAAATTATAGACCTTGCGTATATGCTGTTGCGCATATCAAATGTCAAAGATTCTTTTGCGAACTAAACGCACTTTGAGCGTTTCTATCGGCGTATCTATCTATCTATCTATCTATCTATCTATCTATCTATCTATCTATCTATCTATCTATCTATCTATCTATCTATCTATCTATCTATCTATCTATCTATCTATCTATCTATCTATCTATCTATCTATCTATCTATCTATCTATCTACGAAGTTGCGTACTTCTTGTTGCTCTTATGATCGTCCCGTTAACTTGGTGCAGACCAAAATTGGTATGAAGGGTAAGAAGGCTTGTGAAATATGACAGTAAGGTCCCTTACGTGAATAACCTGAAAGTACTGTTCCGTACGCCGTCGAACCCTCTCCTACAGACATGTGAGCTCACGCAAGTATACCATAGACCGAGGTTTGCGGGTAGGCGCCACAGGTGATTGACAGTTAATATGTAGACAGCAGCATCGAGAACACACGTAGGCAATTAAATGCGAGAGCGGTAAGAAAAACCGACATCGACAGCGTTGGCCCGATGAATACAAGAAATAAAGAAATTGGAGGACGCATCAGCTTCGCCTTTCAAGAGCAGATCGCGATAGCGTAATCGGGCATCGTGCGCAACGCCTTGTGAACTGCTTGCCTACTACGGTTCTCGGTGCATGTCTCAACCATGCTGAAGGAAACTAACGACTCGCGCGTAACATTGCCCATTTCAAAGTATCATTGAATGTCTACTGCAAGCACAGTTGTTAAGTGGCCACTACGCCATAGTTATTCCTTTTGCGAATCAGCCATGGGCCCACTATAAGCATCCGTAGGGCAACGCGCTAACCTATGCAGCAATTCACTTTGTTGATGTCTCTGCTGCTGATGATAATTAAATATGTATGAGCGCTATGTAATGGGTGGGCCTTTAAAACACACGCTAGGTGATCAATTCACGTGTTTTTAAGCCTGGCGTGATTTAACGCTTCTGCTACGCAATATATGATGCGTTAAGGAGATTCCTTCCACTACATGACATTCATATATTGCTTTTTTCTTCAAATGAGCTGCAACAATTATCGCAGTTCTGTGCTAAAGCACCTGCTTGCCACGCAGACGGCCTGGGTTCGATCCTCACTCGGGCCCCAAAAAGTTTTATTATTTGCTTTATCATCATCTTTGTCGATTTTTCGGTCACGGGCAAGATGATCATTTTTCGCTCATTACCAACGACGCCGACACCGACGCCGGAATTTCTGCGAAACGAGTTCCTAACGCTATCGCGTTAAAATCAAGCTCCCAGCAGAAACTGAACCCAAACATTTTGCGTTGCATTCTGAATTGTTACCGCAGAGCCACGCCAGTTTTAAAAACTGCTTTGAAAAAAAGACTCTATTCAGGGGTAATGTCGGTGCAACGTCAGTTGTAGTTGCAGTTCTGGCTATCTCATTTTGAAAATGAAAACAATTCTCATTAGATATGTACTCATATCACAGAGGCGCGATGTCGGGTTAACGTTACATGTTACAGTGTTGGCTCTGCTTTAAAGCAGGATAATAAACATTACATCTGTATTCCTATGATTCAGGAAGCTATACTCAAGCGTCGCCAGACCCCGGAGGAATGCTCTAACGAAAGTTACGTATGATATTCATATCACAGCACCGTAAAGTGCTCTTCGTTTCGATGATACTGATGTCTGTGCCTTAACACGAGCGCTTATGTTACGTCAGTCCATCAGTTACCCTTTAAATGTCGGTGTAGTCGACGTCGCTGGTAAGCCCATGATGTGCACACAACTTCTACACTGACAAGAACAAGTCGATCCACCTCGTAACGATTATTATTAGTAGTAGTAGTGGCAGTATCATAATTTGATTTGCATAGATATATGCCCGAGGACACAGGCGCAAAGCCAAAAAATGCACGATACACAATTAATCGACAGCTGCTTCGTATGAAACTGATTCCCACAAAACCTGCGATCCACCGATTTTTTCGCAGTAAGCTGCCGAAATACATAAAGAGTGAACATTGTACAACGTCGTATGGGACAGAATGTGACGGCACGCTGGGAAGAAGTCAAAAGAATGCAGGTTTCTTTCGCATTTGCTTTGAGTGAGCTGAGCGAGACAAAAAAAAAACAGTACAGCAGCGCTGAGCATCAGGTTTCAAGCGACATTAAAAACAGAGGGCAGTTCTAGACAAAACGAAATCACAGGATCCCGTATACAGTTCCCTCCTTTTGTTCTCAGTCGATGTACTGATCCTTCGCGGCCCCTCTTTGGACGCTTCCTCGACCTAGCTTGGCTTTGTACTGCCTCCACGATCGGAAGCATCGCGAGCTTTCTGCTGGTCACTTGGTTTTCTCCAGCTTACAGGATCAGAGCCACTGTAATCTTTCTGCACCGCACTGGGTTTTGCACTGCCTTGATGATCGGTCCACCAGTGACCAATGAACGAATCCACGTGACGACGCCTTAATAATACGTCACGTTATGTGACGTGATAGTTACGCCATAATGATGTCGCGGTGCCGTCACATATTTCGGAGATATGTGACGTCATGCTAGTCATCTGGTGACGTCATCATGTGATGATTTTTTCCTACTCGTGTTGAAGCCGAGGGTGCCAGCAGGGACGATTAATTTGCACGTTTCATAAGGCACCGAAGGTTTACGACTTAATAAAGAATTACCGGCTTAACTGATCAGACAACCCGTGAAACCCAGTAGGGCAAGATGATCGAAGTGATCAAGGGCAAATGTGGCATGTCTGCTGCTTCTAGAACAGTCACCGACACGTGGCTGCGCTACCTTGTCGTTATTAAGTTGGGTTATTAAATGCCAAGCATTTCTTAGCGAACTTCGGCGGCTTTGAGCGTATCTATCTATCTATCTATCTATCTATCTATCTATCTATCTATCTATCTATCTATCTATCTATCTATCTATCTATCTATCTATCTATCTATCTATCTATCTATCTATCTATCTATCTATCTATCTATCTATCAAGCTATCTATCTATTTAGCCGCCTACGACTTTGTGCTCTCCTGGCCGTATCGTTAATGGGATTTCTACCAAATTTGGTATGGCATAACATGACCGTATGACGAACATAAATGGCTGATCATATCATGAAAATGACTAACTTGCCATGAAAAGTATGATTTACATGCCACGCTCATGGCGCGCTCGCGGCCGTTTCGTTAGCTTGAGATACACCAAATTTAGTATTGAGTGACGTGACTGTATGACGAACATAAATGACACGTGGTAATATGGAAATCATGACATGTCATAAGCGACATGACCTGCATTCCACGCTCATGGCACGCTCGCGGCCATTTCGTTAGTTTGATATACACCAAACTTGGTATTGAGTGACGTGACTGTATGACGAACATAAATGACAAGTGGTAATATGGAGATCATGACATGTCATGAGCGACATGACTTGCATGCCACGCTCATGGCACGCTCGCGGCCGTTTCGTTAGCTTGAGATACACCAGATTTGGTATTGAGTGACATGACTGTATGACGAACATAAATGAGAAGTGGTAATATGGAAATCATGACTTGCATTCCACTTGCATTCCATTATTTTCATTCGTCGGGTCAACGCTGCCGTTATTAGTTTTTTTCTTAACGCTCTCGCAATTAAATCACCAATGTATGTCCTCCCCGTTCCTGGGTAGATATAAATTGTCAAACACATGTGGCGCATACCCGCATACTGCGGCCCGTGGTATACGGGTATGAGCCACACGTGTCTGGAGAAATGAGTTTGACGACGTACGCGATGGGATTTTCGCGTTATTCAAGTCACGACCAGCCAGACATATTCGTCAAATCCTCTTACCCTCGCATATTAACTTTGGTCGACCTCTGGTTAAAGAGGCGATCATGAGAGCACCCAGACGTAGGCGGCTAGATAGATAGATAGATAGATAGATAGATAGATAGATAGATAGATAGATAGATAGATAGATAGATAGATAGATAGATAGATAGATAGATAGATAGATAGATAGATAGATAGATAGATAGATAGATAGATAGATAGATAGATAGATAGATAGATAGATAGATAGATAGATAGATAGATAGATAGATAGAAACGCTCAACAAAGCGTCGGCAGTATGCATAGAAATGCTTAGCATTTAAAATTGGTGTAGGCCACTGATCGCCTGCAGCTACTCGTGATACCAACTCCCAGAAGCAGTGGCATCTGCAGAATTTTTCCTTGAGAACTTGTAGTATGTTAACAACATCAGCGAAGCTGTCACTTCTAGTCCCCTGAAATTTTACTTATCGTTACCAAACCGACATTCAGAAGGCAGATAGATAGCGCCATACGCTTTCTCTGTGCTCTTTTAAGCGCCAGCGGCTGGCGAGTCACGCGACACGGTTGACGCCTCATTCGAAAGATGGCGTCAACCTCGTCGTGATCCCATACGCTACATATATCCAAAACACATTGACAAGCAGGAATAACGTCCATATGGCCACGTGCACAGAAAGGTGTGCCTAAAAGTGTTTTGCCCTTGCGAATGTCCTTTATGCCAAGTTGAAGATCATGGCTAAAATAATTTCCAACCAATCTCCTTAGCGCGTAGCCATGTCATGCTTAAATCTGCTCTTATTACGGGAGAGCCAGCTATCTGTTTATTTTTTTTATTTACTTTTTACCGAGTTATCGGGACATCTTGTATACTACATGGCGTCTGCGTAAGTTACTGCGAACCACAGGAACCAGTAACAGTACATAGTTTTTGCTATGCCTGACCTTTTTTAACCTGCTTGTCATGTAGGTAATCAAAAAAGAATTAGCTCACACGAAGTTTCAGTATTACAGTTCCATGTTCAGTAGCACTGATAATTGGGCAAGTTGGTACGCATGCATGGATTTAGAACGGCGCGACAAAGCAGACGAAAAGACTAGTGATCACACGAACACAAGCGCCGACTCACAACTGAGGTTTATTCAATAGCACAGAGCAGATATATGCACACACGTAGGGCTACACACAGCGCAAAACAAAAAACAAAAGACAAAGCAAGTTATCCATTGAGGTACAAGATTTCTTTATCCTGTAGCATGTTTGAGGGGCAGCTGATCCATGAATATTTTTTTGTATAATATTCCGTGCCTCGATTATTTCCCGAGTTGTCTTGTCATGTTGGCTTGAATTAATGCTAGTGAGGTTAAACTGTGGCGCGAAGCCGCACTTCTCACAGTGCTGAGAAATGTGCGATAAACTATAACAACGTAAGTTAGCCTCATGCTCTCTTAATCTCACATTCTTCACATCTGCCCGTCAGGCCTATATATTCAGAGCATAGGACAACGGCAGATTGTAAACCAGATTCGTGGCACAACTAGTAGCCTGCTCGGTGCTCTGCTCTGTGCTATTGAATAAACTTCAGCTGTGAATCGGCGCTTGTGTTCGTGTGCTTAGGAATAGTCTTTTCGTCAGGTTTATCGCACCGTTCTATATCCATACTACACTTCTACATCAAATTCAGGCTATTGCTACAACTATCGTACGTTATTGAACTCACAGTTATTACAGCTTTTAGTGATTCCCACGAATAATAACCCTGTCGAACATTAAGAGATATTCAAGACGCGTACGACAAGCATATGCTGTTGGATACATTCTCGAAGACAAAGTACCTCAAGTTAGCCGTGGTAGTATTAACGCTGTGGGGGGTATGTACCTAACAACATCCCATGAAAAATTTTGTATAGAAAAACAGCCGATATTAAGCGCGAAGTGATTTGTCTTGGTTATCATGCTTGTGCCCTTGTTTTCTCTAGGTTCAAGAATACTTTCACAACCACTCCATTATGGTAAAGTTCAACGTCACAAACGTTACAAACGTGAGTAGTGAAAATCTCAGATAGTTCGAAGATACAAAAACTCCAATATTCAATTTTACGCATTTTATTCCATAAATAAGTGACCGCCGAGGTACATCTATGACTATAGAGCAGGGGTCTCAAACTCACCTCAGCCAGCGGGCCGCAGTCACGCAATTTAGTCCAACAAGGGCCGGGATAGTGTTAGAAGGGGGGGGGGGGGGGAGTTTGAACAATATGCCAGCAAACGTTGCCATTTGAAAAAAAAAAAAAACTCTCCCATATCTCATATACAGGTCATTTCTGGAGAGGACGGATTTGGGGCTAGGATTCCAAAATTTTGTCCATACCGATCTCCAAAACACCTCAAATCTGGGCGCCGATTCTGAAATATGGCTATTTGCAGCATCGTCTTTAGCAATATGGCTATTTGCATCATTTTTATGTACTGTCTACTTTGTTTTTTTTTTGTTTTGTTTTTTTTTCTCATTCTGTTTATCTTGTGATTATTTGTCATTGTATTGCCCCTCCTTTATGGGCCAGCATATTGGCCTGCAGTATCAATAAATAAAAAAATAAATAAATAAAAAATATATAATTTTTTTGTTTCACGGTTAGGTTTCAAAACATGGTGAACACATGGGATGCCTCATGAAGACAATGCCTTAAACCAGTCATACCTGTGTAGCTCACGAGCATACTTAATAAGAAAATAAAAACAATGTGGGGTGAAGACAGTCATGTGCGGGCCGCGGGCCGCAACTGAGAGCCTCGCGGGCCGCATGCGGCCCGCGGGCCGCGTGTTTGAGACCCCTGCTATAGAGTAATGCTTTTTGCGTAAAAAACAATACATTGGCATGCTTGAGCGGCTGATGGCTTTTTTGTGCCGATTATGCATGTAAAAATCAACGTGTATTTGGACAAGTTACGTCGAGTATAATGTTGAATGTGCAGAACTTCTTTCTACTGAAATTTTTACGCTGGTCCTGAGAAAGCTCACGCTCTCAGTCTTCTGTATATACTGAAATGCTTCTCAGGTGTCTAATTTCTCGTTCTCATGTGTTTCTTCTACAGCATAATGATATTTTTAGATTATCGGGAATGGAAGAACTAAATGCGACGGAAACACTCAATAAATTGATGACCTTAATCCCTGCGAATGCATCCAATAACACTATCGCTTATCTTTACACAAAGTAAGTAGATGTCTTAAACACTTGCCGCACGCAGTATTGCAACGCATAGACACAGCGGCGAAATATGCGTCCATGAATGATGTATCAATCTGGTCCACCGTGGTGACTTTAAAAGCAACATCGTCTTATATAAACCACCAGTGGGCACATATTTTAAAGATGGGTGCGATATTAAACGTTTGCTAAGGCAAGCGTATGGCTGGCATTGTGACGGTTCCCATATTAACTTTCGCTGCGGATTCCAAGACTACACACAGCATCAACATTATTATTTCGAGGAGAATTCAAAATAGTTCAGCTTCATAAAGCACCCTTTGCCCCTGCATCACCACTCAATGGAGTTCCTGCTTCGGCTGTGCTGATGTTTCATAAATGCTTCATAAAGCTTTTGTGTGAACAGCGTAAACGTCTGCCTGAATGGTGTTTTGTGTTTAGGTTGGTAGACGTGGTCGGTAATTGACCACTACAATATATACCGATGTATTATGTTAGTGCGTTACACGTAAGAAGAGGTTCTTCATTTCTGGCTGACACAGAATTCTTTTCGTGCAGCACTTATGCCGCGGTTTTTCTTGCTTTCTTGCAGTAAAAGCATTAACGTAGGGATCCAACTCGATTCGTCGGAAATTGATGAAGGAACGGATCCGAAAGTCTATGGTTAGTATGCTGAAATCAGGTCATCTCACATGAGCTAGAAATCAGTTTAAAATACATCTCCTGTGTTATTCCCATTAATATAGAAAACCGCTTTACTGAAGTCATGCGCGTGGAGGTTCATTGCTGTACTTCCGAAGTTCGATAAATAATTTAAATTAACAGCGCAGAGAACGGACACCACACAAAGGAAACACACAGGTGGTGTCCGTTCTTTGCGCTGTTAATTTAAGTATGCATAACCAACTAGCCCAGTCAGCTACACTCTTTCGATAAATAATTTCCTGCATTGAAAGTGTGAACCAGGCCGCATAACAATTGATCCTCATCTATTCGAAGCTATAGAGAGAGTTCATGCAGGAAATGCATTTTGTATTGGTCCGCGCATAATGACCCGTTATAACTTGCACGTAAAACTGATATTCCTAAGAAAATTATATATATATATATATATATATATATATATATATATATATATATATAAACAGATTTGCAATACCAGAAGCTTTATTGCATTTAGAATGTCTGATTATTGGATATCAAAGGTAATAAATTTCTTGTGCACTTACTGGCAGCGTTTGGGCGTTTAGGACATGCGAAGGGAACTATAATTTCGCAACATCCCATTTTCAACCTAAATATTTTCTGCAGATTTCTCGACGAATGGGACATTTTGCAGCGGAAACACGAGCGCTGCAATTGTTACATATAACCATTCATATTTGCCTACCGTAGATGCCACCGCTAAGATGTAAGTAGGAGTGATTATGGTCCTGTTTTAAACAAAAATTCTTTAGGCTATGACAACCGATGTACAATGGTTTGGAAAGAAACGCAAACAGAGCGCCATCTATATGTTCAGCTGCTTCGCGCTTTTCTTGAAGCGGTTGTATCCTGGATGGGGTTAAAGAGCGACTAGAGACATCCATATTACGATCAAGAACCATCTAGCATCTTTTTATTGCCACCAAGATCTGAGCATGAAGAAAACAGCGCGCCACGTTGTTGGCGTTTTTTTCGTCCCCCCCCCCCCCCCTTGTACATGACTTACATGTACATTGACCGCCAATGCACACTGCTATGTTACAATGGCATGTGAACATGACATTTTTGCTGTGTTGGTTCTGATATGAGAAACCTATCTTTCTGATCCCAATTTCAGTCTTTCACGCTTTCGCGATCAGGAAGCTTATGTCCAGGAAGCATGAACCATCCGTTTCTCCTTGTCTTCCTCCGCTTCGTCCCCTTCTTCGTCGTGGTCTTCTCCGTCGGGAACGGCACCATCTTCATCTTCATCTCCCCCGCCGTCACACCAGCGCCCTAATTTTAAAAATTGCGGGATGCTCACCATTGTCTTCCGCCTCCTTAAGTTCTGCATCATCTTCCTCTCTCTTCCTCCCTCCTTCACTACACCGTCGTCTTGACTCATCCTCGTTTCTAGCGTCGTCCTTCTTCTGAGTATTGGCCTCCTCCTCTTCCACCTGCTTATTCTTCTTCCTGGACGTCGCCTGGACGTCGCCTTCTTATCCTGGACGTCGCCTTCGAATTATCCGTTGTCCTTGTCTTTGTGGTCCGCCTTTTGCACCTTCTTACCATCGTCTTTGGACACATCTGCTGATGTCTGCTCCTACGGAGACTCCTTCGTCTTGGATTCACCGGTGACCTTCACCTTGGTCAGGCAGACTTTGCCCGCCTGCTGCTTCGTGGCGACGTCGACTTGCTTGTTCGCAGAACTAACGAGTTTTCATGGTGAACTACGGGAGAGCCGACGGAGCCCCTTGCCTTTGTTCGTTTGGCCTCTCTCAGCGGTAACCAGCTTTCATGGCTCCCGAAGATCATCACGCTGTCCAGATGGCGGACATTTATTAGTAACGGAACAGCCGCCGCGCCGCCGCCTCTCCCTCCACGAAGGCGGACCTACCCGGAACACCGCCATGGCTCAGCGTTGGTCGCCAGTGTGGGAGATAGACGCGTCTTCTTAGTTCTACCGCAAAGTCGATCCACAGTCATCAGCGGCCAGCAAACGCCACGGCGAGCCCAACCTTACGCACACTACTTCCATTCCAGCGTCGTCTTCTCCTCTTTTGCTTCAAGGAATTCTTCTGGAGTCCTTCCGATAGAACAAAAGAAGAGAAAATAATGCTCGCGATGTCAAGTCGCGCATCACCCTAGGCTTTGAAGACTGTATACGTTTAGCGAAACTAATTGCAAGCAGCTTTGTTATCATCCACACAACAGTTGCTGCTTTTGTACAGTGAAGTGCCCATATACTCAGTCAGCGCTATTGCTTAATTACGGCTTCAGCCTGTTGTGCGGCGTTTAGTAATGCAGACAAACAACTGTAAGATTATATGCGGCATAGCTTTGTCTCATCAATTACGAACATTTTGTGCAATAAGCCTGTTTGGAAATCCTTGGGCCCACTACGCTGAGTGCACGTATTCTGTAAAGAGAGAGCGTCTGTAAATAACTCTGTGCTTTCATTGTGTGCTACATGATTGCTTTGACCGTGAGAACTTCCCTCGCTTAGAAAGTCTATGAAAATATATTAGAGAGCTCCTGCTGAGAGTTATTTAGCGGCGATAGCCAAACCTATAAGGCTTTTCTATGGATGCATCAATGCGAGGTGTTTCAGGTGGATGGCGACAAAATAACACCATGTCTCTAATATTTAAGGTTAGCGCCACGAATGAGCACACTGACGTCCTAGATCGCTTATTACAGCTATTAAGGGCAAAAATTCTTTCCTCATGGTAAGAACATCAAAAAGCATCTGTATCAATCGTCAAGTACTGCTATACGGGTAGTTGCACTCTTCGGCAACCACCGAGCGCCATGGTGGTGGTGTGGTGGCGTTTAGGGTTGCGGACAATGAAGCTGTCTGGGGACGCGCAGAATCATCATACCGCGACATCCAAAGAGCTACGACGGCTATGATGGCGACGGCTCTGGTCCGTGTGAACAACCATGGTCGCAATAAAATCCAAATCTCACTAAACGACTTTTTCACTTCCTCCAATAAGTGTTCTTCGGTCACGATGAAGTTGCAAAATGAATCATACTTTGTTTAATACGTATGATGCGTTGACAGTCCGGAATTCTTCCTACTTTGCACCAGCTACATGTGCAAGAACAGTGAAGTGAGTTCATTGTTCTTCGCTGTGGTGGTGAAAAAGCCCAAGTGGACAAACTACATTAACCCTCAGCCATTATGAGATGCCTTTGAACCGTATTGCATTTGCACAAAAAACACTAAAATATCTGCTTTATTTTACTATATATGTGGCAATATTTCTGATCCTGACTCTGTTGAGTTTAATAAAGCGATAAACCGGGCTAGTTGGTGCCAATTTATTTGTTGAGAAACATGCACAGCTATCACGATCTGGTTTGTAATGCACAATGCGAGAAGACACCATAATAGTTAAGCAAATGTTTTAGGTTGAAATTATTATATACATTATTTTTTTTACTTGCAGGTTCGGTTCAACTACATTCCTGAATTTCACATCCGACGACATAAAGAGGATGAATCATACCTTTTCGTACGTAAACTCATTCTTTCATTTTCTGCACATGCGAGAATTCTTACCACTGCTAGCAATGTTGAGCGTTTCATGCTGAATAAACGAGCATCACACGGTCTCTTGTTTTCAGAGTAACCGCGAGTAATTCCTATGTAGTCGCTGTAACACTGCTGACACACAAATATAGTTAGGTAGCTAAGCCTCCCACGCTTCCAAGTGTACAATGCACAGTATCAAAATACACACTTGGTAAAACAGCAGGAGTTTGAATCTGACAAGAAGACGCAGAAAAGACTACGACACAAGAAGATATGCCAGGCAGGACCTACGCTAACAACAACAACGAGTGCTAATAAGAGCTTCATTTGTAAGCGCCTCCTACTACGCGGATAAATGCTAACAACGGCGCATGTAGTTTTCTATCACGGGCTGAACTTATCGACACACATCTGCTTTTCCGCATATGCTGGGACGAACATGTTAGGAATGTAGATTTCTTTCACAAATGAGCCGTTAAAGACCTCTCACACTAACACTTCATTTGCTTACATTGCAGGTATTGCAGTGTATAGGACACCGGGGAGACTTAGAAAAAGAGTGAAGCAGCAAAGCAAGGAGCTAAAGCTATAATAAGCTAAGAGGGAAGTTATCCCGTTTAATTTCACTGGTTTTTGTTTCAAACAATAAAATTCTAACAAAGTAAAGTGAGCGATATAAAGCTCTCTCAAAGCTTGTTGTGTTTAAAATAGTTCTAACGATAGTACAAGTCTAATTTAGCATTTAAAATTGACCTTTCTGGCATCTACCAAATTCCAAAGCTAGCAGAGCTAGCCGGCATTTATGTCTTGTATACTGGACATAAATAAAGCTTTTTGTAAATTGTCAACCAGAAGCGAAACGCGAAATTTCTCGGTTAGTTATTTTAATTTCAAACGCGTGACAAAAGCTGGAATTATCCCTGCCTCAACTGAACCTTCAAAGTTATTGATGCAGCAACTTAGTTTTCTTTGGACATGCCGCAAGGTTTTTTTGCCCATTAATGTTGTCACACACCTCAAAATGCAATAACTTCAAAAAGCATGAACCACACTTCGCTGGCCCACGATCAGAATTCAATTTAAATGCATGAGTGAATAAAGTTATCTGATGGGATGTACCCGAAATGAGTAAGAGCGGCCGATCACGCAAGCAGCCCGTGGTTATGAAATAAAGGTAGCGCGAAAGGCAACGACGAAAACAGGAAGCAGGTAGGAAAAGTGTGTACTCGCATGAGATGGTTTCCCTGAAGTTGTTGAAATGTATTTGCCATTAAATCGGAAAATAATGTGGTAAGCAATAACGGGACGCCCGCACCACCCCCCTTCCAACTACTTTTCGGAACACTGAGTGCAATTGGTGGAAATAATATTTTAGGTTCAGTGCCTCTGCTTCTCTATTTCTCACTGCAAAGTTTCATTGCGGTTGCCATTATTACGCGTTCAAGATAGAGAGCACTGGCGCAAGGCTCTTCCCCGATATGCCGCGCAAGCTGCCGGCGGCGTTCAATCGAACAGCGAATCGATGGCATAGGCAAAGATGGCAACGGCTACTTTTTAGGGGTGAAGCTTCCTTATGGCATCACCTGGGCGGTTCTCGGTTGTCCATGCATCCTGAGTAGCCAGTAGGCACTGGATTTCGACCTCCAGGGTAGTGCCTGTGTGAGATGTCTTTCTGTGCGTGATTAAACAATAAAAAAATTCACAGCGTACATGTAAAATTAAAGTGAGCTGCAAAGTCGCCATGACTCTCATCGACCCTTTAGTATAAACGCGCCCGATCTCACGTCGTTGATGATGTACTGCGCAGAATTCGCGGAAGATTACCGGTTTACCGACGAACCTCCGAAGCTTCGCCCACTCATCATCATTCACTCCATGGATATGGTGTCGTCATCTCCAGTTCTCGTCTCGTTTCCGAGAGGGCGCTGTCCCATAGACATGCGTACAATGTGGCGGTTGGGTGAAGGTACGCTAGATGGCGTTGGCGGTGCAGCTGCTCTGCGATTGCGCGGGGATCTCTCATTCCCCGGATCGCCGTACGAGTGCGCTTGCCGGATCGTGCTGCTCGGCGGACCATGGACGACGACCGGTCGTTGAAGTTTCACACGCACTATCGCTTTGATTACTGCTGGGCGAAACCACTGAAGATTTCACGGTGTAACCAATGATTGCTTCAGTCACCATAACTCTCATCGACCCTTTAGTATAAACGCGCCCGATCTCACGTCGGTTGATGATGTACTGGGCAGAATTCACGGAATATTCACGGTTTACTTATGAACCTCCGCAGCTTCGCCCACTCATCATCATTCACTCCGTGGATATGCTGTGTTTTTTTTTTACTATCGGTTGGCGATAGCAAACAACGACTTCTCGTCATATCAAGGAAGAAAACTAATGTACGTGAAACATTCATTTAAAGCTTATGCACCTTGAGTTCTGCACTTTGTTTAGAAGTTAATGGGACCAGTGTTATTATTCTTCGCTGTGAATCACTTGCTTTCATGTTTGGTGCCTGACACTTGCGTTTCCAGCATGTCAGGGTGCAGTGCACCCTACTGCAGGATTCGAAGTGAGAGTCGGAAAGCTTTTTTCTACATACCGTGCGCGCAATCAGGGGTCGGACGACGACTGCAATGGCTTTTGCGCATGAGACGTGGCAAGCACGCGTCGAGAAATCTTGTAGATAATGCGAGACGCCCGACGGCACTTTCATATGTGCTTTCTGAATCATACTCTCGGTTGTGTAATTTAAATGGTCTTTCAGGACCTGTGAAGTAACGTGCACGCACTTCAGTGACCTGCTAGTGTTTATTATGAGCCTACGACTGCAAACTTTTAAGTGTGGAGCATTATATTGCAACTGTCGTGGCGAAACGCCGCCCACGCAATCGTCGTCGCGGGAGTCTCTTCGTATAGTCTGAGGTGCATGAATTTAAATGCTTCTCCTTTGCAACACGAAACGCCATATAAAACAAATACCATGATAAGGGCGCTCACAATTAGGTACACTTTTTTTTTGTTCGCGTATAAGTTTGTTTAAACAGAGCAATAAAGGGCAACGCAAAAATAAAAAAAAAAGTATCGTTAGCTAAGGGGATAAAAGAGCGGCCTCCAACGCAGCCCCTACGCAAACGATAGGTGGCTTCACTGCCCAAAAATGGACTGGAAGATGGCGGACTTATGCGCAACTCAGCTACCTAAAGGTAGCATATACAGTAACTCTAGGTGCGGGCGGTGTTCTTTTTTTTTCTGTGTGTGTTCTTGCACCTCTATTGGCCGACTGCCCAATAGAGGCGCAAGAGGATTACGTTAACTGCAGTTAATGTGAGATATGACATGACAGGACACTTTCCTGTTCATCGAAAGCTTGGATCCGATGAAGAATGTGGCTATTCAAAGTAGGGAGGTAAATCTAAAGTGTATTCATGAAACGTTTTGTTCCTTTGCCTCCCGAACCAGCAACGCTTTGGGGACTTCTGTACTCGTTAAGTCCCAAAGGCCCCTCTTGGGGACAGCCAAATTTAGCTAATTTTCAGTGTTTACCCGAAATAAATTTCCTACTGTATTCTCGTATGCTCAAGAGCAAGGAAGGTTTCAAATAAATCGGTCAACCATTTTCATATTGGGGCTGAAGAGGTATATTTGGAAGTGCCTTTTCTGTTTTCTTTGACAAAAAAAATTTAACACGTCGGCCGATCCCGAAGTTATAGCGCGCTAACAAGGAAATAATAATAATATCGGTAATTTCACCCCCCCAAAACCACGGTATCATTATGAGAGACGCCGTAGTGGAGGGCTCTGGTAATTTCGACCACCTGGGGTTCTTTAACGTGCCCCTAAATCTAAGGCACACAGGGCCTCTACCATTCGCCTTAATCACAGTGCGGCCGCCGCGGCCAGTATTCGATCCTGCGACCTTCGAGCTAGCAGTCAAGCACCACAGCCACTAGACAAACGTGGCGGGTCTCACAAATCACTCATATTTCTTCCCGCTTTGACTTCATTGACGGCGAGAACTTGGATGGAGAGCCTTCGAAACCTTACAACGTCCACTGCGCTCCTTCTGCTGCTTGTGCGCTGAATAATGCTACCCCTGCTTTCTCCATGTCATCTCTTTCGATCCGCTTTAAAACAGGTTAAGATTTACTCAACCGGCAAGAAGTTCACGTGTGCATTTTACATTTCCTTTCTACACCTTTTTACTAAGAGTCAGTCAGACATTATTTTGCCCTGTCTCGAATTCCCTTCCTTTTACTCGCTATTTGAATGCGCAGTGTCTTTAGGCTTTGCTAGCAGCCAACCTTTACCTAGCTAATTACCGTGGTGGCGTAACGCGCATTCTCATAGTGTTAAAAAAAAACAGCATGCTCGCGTGGTTTCTCGGTTGAAATGCTGTCTCAGTGGATTGAAAGCTGTTTAGAATAATAATAACTGTTGTGGTCAATTTCGCCATCCTACGGTTCTCTAACATACACCTAAATATAAGCCCACAGCCTCTAGCATTTCGTCTGTATCGAAATGCAGCCGCCGCGGCCGGGAATTCCATCCCGCAACCTTCGGGCCATCATTCCAGCACCATTACTAACAGACCAACGCGGTGGGTGAAGCTATTCAGAACACTATCATATTTTTCGTAAGAGAAGGCAAGGGTCCAAACACTTAACACTGGGTAACATATTTTACCCACTTCAGTGCTGAAGCTGCGACTGACT
>JALIZH010007787.1:0-34635 GCA_030522465.1 Rhipicephalus appendiculatus
GACATGTGGAAGTCTGAACAATTGATCTGAGAACTATTGATCGAGGAGGCCTTCGTCTGGGCTGAAACATGCGACAGCTAGATGCCTTGGAGCCGCGACTTGTTCGTCTCGTGTTTGACACGCACAAATGTCGTTTCATCCCTCACCGTATCCCACTGGCTGGCTATCTTTATTTTTGGCATGTATGTACACGAAAACTTTAAAAAGTAGTGAGGGCAAACTTGCACTGAGCAATGAAAAATATGAAACGAAACGTACTGTTTCAAGACGCCCTGAAAGCTGCCATATTACTAGCGAACACACACAAGGACACCAAAGAAAGAGACAAGACCATCGCACTTTTTCTGGTGTTCTTGTGCGTGTTCGCAAATAATATGGAAGCATTCAGTCAATACCAGCTAGCCCAGCTAAAGCCTTACCGCCCTGAAAGTTGAAACGAATGCGCCTAATGGACCGACGTTGAGAAATGTAAAGGAAATATATTACTTTCTTCAAATCCCATGTGCTACTTTACAAAGGGCGTGGTGCGCCGATAGCAATAATTCCGAGAACGATCGAATAATTATTGAAGTGCTAAGTCTATTTCATTGGACTCATTTTTTCTCGGCTTGAGAAAGCTAGTATAATTTAGTTTGACGCTTTTGCACAGTGGATCTCAACGCATTTCCCTGTTATTTTTGCTACAATTGTTGCGCATGTAATCAAATTTGATTAAAATATCTGAAAACGAACACAATGTGCTGAAACAGTTGAAACCAAGTATTTCACATCTTAGATGTTTACAGTAACTACCTTCGGTTCGTGAATGTAATTTTGCTTGCTATGTGTATTGAATGCGTTCCTTTTACTTCATGACAGATTTATCACGAATTGACGCGTGAACTCAGGTCGACTTCACACATCAAAAATCCTAAGCAGAAGTAAAGACAGATTATTTCACGAACTATCAGAAGCATTTTTCATCACACAGAAAGGTGACACGTGCGTCATTGCCTGCCAGTGAATTTGACGTACTAAACAAAAGGTGATAGCTTGCACAAATCTCACCCTGTCTACTGTTGCTTCATGACTGCGCATGCATTCGTTGCCTTTTATTGCTATAAAAAAAACAACGCGTGTCGTTTCAATAAAAATAGTTGGAGTCAGCGCCCGTCCTGTCATGTACTTCTCTGTCTGGCCCTCGTCAAATGTAGCGTTACAATATTTTAAGTAAGAATGTATCACCAACTAGCCCCGCAACGTATTTTGTTAAGTCAGGTGAAGTCACATGAAGTCAGAGAGCGAACATAGATTAGGTTTAGAAATCCTCTGTCTCCACGGCGTAAAATCATTTACAGATATATTATCGAAGACAGCGTACGAGCAGCACGAAAGTTTAGTGGTTACTTATTTTAGTACAATGATTTATGAAAACCTGTTTTTCGATATAAATTTTTTGGGTTAGCTGGAGCATGTCTATTAGAAGTGATGTGTTTGTGTTATATTTCTCACGTTAAGGTGGAACTCCACTGAAATGCCTGGCCCGTCTCTTTCTCCTTTTAGGTGCGGAGTACTTTAGTGGGCCAGGCTGTCGTACGCTGTCGTCGTCGCTTGGCGTAACGCACGCAAAACCACATACAGCATAACCAGTTGTAGCATATTTAGCACGCGCTCGGGCCAAAAAGAAGTCTTCTTCTTCTTCTTCTTCGAGTGTCTTGATGATGATTTTAACTCAGGTCTTCTTCCTGTTGTTCTTCGAGCGCCTTGATGATGATATAAAGTGGGGAAATTGCTACTATGGCTAGGGAAACACAACACAAACCGCTTATAAAAAAATACACTGTCTCCCGCTAAAGCGAACCATGTGTACATGTGAAGCAGCGGGCGCTAACGCATACACCGGCGGCGGCGTTGACGCTGGCGCTCATCGCAGCGTTGCGCAGGAGAGAAAACTGGGGATGCGTAAAGCACGCAGCGATGGAGCGGTGTTTCCTACTGGAACATGCCAATCGCTGCTAATGTGCAATGAGAGACAGAAGACTCCGACTGGACACAGAGACCCGCACTCCGCTTTTAGTTAACGCGCACGCTGCGAATTTTTATTGTTCAACAATGCACAGGAGAAATCTCCCACCGGCACCACTTTGCAGGTCAAGATCCAGTGCCATATATACGGGGTGGCCAGTGAACGGTTGTGAAGCGCGAGCAGTCGGTTTTTTCAACGAAGAAACTCGTTAGCAGACGCTGCCTGTGTCGGCGTCACGAGGCGAGAGAGGGGGGGGAGCGTAGGAGAGGAGAGAAAGGGGGGGGGACGCGCATGCGCAGTGGGAGTGTGGACGCCGCAGGCAGGAATGCCTAGAGGACAGAGGGGGAGCGTAGGAGAGGAGAAAGAGGGGACGCGCATGCGCAGTGGGAGTGTGGACGCCGCGGGCAGGGATGCTTAGAGGAGAGAGGGGGGAGCGTGCAGGAGGGGAGGCGCATGCGCAGTGAGGGTGTGGTTGCCGCGGGGAGGGATGCCTAGAGGAGAGAGAGAGGGAGAGGAGGTTTTTATTTTTATTTTTTTTAATGGGTTTGTGCATGCGCAGTAAGGGTGGTCACGCCGCACACCACCACCGGATTAAGCTGCGCCATAAGATGCTTCACATCTAAAACTGAAAGAGGAAGCAAGCGGGAAATAGAAAGAGAGAGAATGAAAGGAAAAGAATGGTAAGAAAAATCTCTGTCTTCTCGTCTCCGTCCTGTTCTAGAGCAGTTTCTTCATTCAGAACTTGCAGCGCGTCGCTCAAACATATAGACGCAACAACTGTGACAATGGTTAGTTCACGCTTGTCCTGTGTATACCTATGCGTTCTTTTCGAGCGTCCTTCTTTGTGCTGCAGCGCCGCGCTGCAAGTATCGAACTGCTTGCCGTTCTTCGTGTGACAGTGCAATTTCTTTCTATCGCATTCATTGCTTGGCCCTAGTGGTGAAACTGTGACTTTTAAATGCGGAGCATTTCTTAGCAATCTTCGGCAACTTTGAGCGTATCTATCTATCTAGCTATCTATCTAGCCGCCTACGACTTTGTGCTCTTCTGGCGTATCGTTAATGACATTTATACCAAATTTGGTAGGATATAACATGACTGTATGACGAACATAAATGTCTGGTCATACCATGAAAATCATGACTAACTTGTCATGACAAGTATGATTTACATACCACGCTCATGGCGCGCTCGCGGCCCTTTCGTTAGCTTGATATACACCAAATTTGGGATTGAGTGACGCGACTGTATGACGAACACAAATGACAGGTGGCAATATGGAAATGATGACATGTCATGTGCGACATGACTTGCATGCCACGCTCATGGCGCGCTCGCGGCCGTTTCGTTAGCTTGATATACACCAAATTTGGTATTGAGTGACATGACTGTATGACGAACATGAATGACAAGTGGTAATATGGAAATCATGACCTGCCATGAGCGACATGACTTGCATTTTACGCTCATGGCACGCTCGCGGCCGTTTCGTTAGCTGGATATACACCAAATTTGGTATTGAGTGACATGACTGTATAACAAACATAAGTGGCAGGTGGTAACATGAAAATCTTGGCATACATGTCATCTACAACGCCATTTACATGCCACGCTCATGGTGCGCTTGCGTCCAGTTCGCTAGGTTGATATACACCAAAATTGGTATTGCTTGACGTGACTGTATGACGAACATAAATGACAGGTCCTAACATGTTAAACATGACATGCAAATTATGTAAAGCATGATTTGCTCCTTCCTGGCTGCTTCGCAATACATCGATTCCCACGGTGCGTGGGATCTGCCGGCTTTTAGATGTGAAGCATCTTATGGCGAAGCTTAATCCGGTGGTGGTGGTGTGCGCCTTGACCACCCTTACTGCGCATGCGCAAACCCTTTAAAAAAATAAAAATAAAGAACCTCCTCTCTCCCTCCTCTAGGCATCCCTCCCCGCGGCAACCACACCCTCACTGCGCATGCGCCTCCCCTCCTCTCTCCCCTGCTACGCTCCGCCCCCCTCTCTCCTCTAGGCATCCCTGCCTGCGGCGTTCCACACTCCCACTTGCGCATGCGCGTCCCACCCCTCTCTCTCCTCTCCTACGCTCCCCCCCCTCTCTTCTCTAGGCATCTCTGCCCGCAGCGTCCACACTCCCACTGCGCATGCGCGTCCCCCCCCCCCTTTCTCTCCTCTCCTACGCTCCCCCCCCCCTCTCTCGCCTCGTGACGCCGACACAGGCAGCGTCTGCTAACGAGTTTCTTCGGTTGAAAAAACCGACTGCTCGCGCTTCACAACCGTTCACTGGCCACCCCGTATATATGGCAACTGGATCTTGACCTGCAAAGGTGGTGCCGGTGGGAGATTTCTCCTGTGCGTTGTTGAACAATAAAAATTCGCAGCGTGCGCGTTAACTAAAAGCGGACTGCGAGTCTCTGTGTCCAGTCGGAGTCTTCTGTCTCTCATTGCACATTAGCAGCGATTGGCACGTTCCAGTAGGAAACACCGCTCCATCGCTGCGTGCTTTACGCATCCCCAGTTTTCTCTCCTGCGCAACGCTGCGATGAGCGCCAGCGTCAACGCCGCCGCCGGTGTAAGCGTTAGCGCCCGCTGCTTCACATCTACACATGGTTCCCTTTAGCGGAAGGTGGTGTAATTTTTTTTCTTCCTTCCTCCCTTTCTTTCTTTTCTCTTTTTGCGTTTTCTATTGCTTTTTTTTCTTCTCTTTATTTCTATTTATTTATTCCTCTCTGTTTCTCTATTTCATTACTCTTTCTTTATCTTTCTATTTTTAAATGCGAAGCATTTCTTTGCGTACTGTAAGCACTATTGCGTTTCTGTCTGCTTATCTATCTATCTATCTATCTATCTATCTATCTATCTATCTATCTATCTATCTATCTATCTATCTATCTATGTATGTAGCCGCCTACGTGTGGGTGCTCTCGTGATCGCCTCCTTAACTTGGGGTAGACCAAAATTTGTGTGGGAGGGTAAGATGTATTGACGAATATATGTCTGGCTGGTCATGACATGAATAACGGGAAAATCCTGTCGCGTATGTCGTCAAACGCTTTCCTGCAGACACCTGTGGCACATACCCCTATACCACGGGTCCTGGTATGCGGGTATGCGTCACGGGTGTTTGACAATTTATATCTACCCAGGAACGGTGAGAACAGACATTAGTAATTTAAATGCGAGAGCGTTAAGAAAAACTGACGTCGGCGGCGTTGACCCGATGAATGCAAATAATAAATATCAGAGTCCCAGCAAGAATCGAACCCCAGCAATCTGCGTGGCAATCAAGTATTGTACCTCAGGGCCACGCCAGGTCTCGGAACTGCTTTGGAAAAAGATCCTACCCTATGCAGGCGTAACGTTACTGAAACGTCAATTGTTGTTGCAGTGCTGGCTATCTAATTTTATGAACATTACATATGCACTCCTATGAGGCAGGCGTCTTGTCGGGTTAACGTCAATTGTATATTTAAACGCCACTAACTGTAGTTTCTCCACGAAGCACAATCCAGGGCTACGATCCTCGCAAGCACAAGTGCTACATATCAGCTTACCGCTTCTGGTGCTTCTAATACCCATGTTTCTGTTGGCATCGTTACGCAATTGTAAACAGCTGGTTATATGAAAAATATGCGACTGTTCAACATATGCCTGTGCGTACGTTTGTACGTATCTTTAACGCTGTGTCGCTGAATAAAAAATTGCGACACAGTCTGCTTTCCTCCGCATGCTTCGCATAACATCGATTCCCGTGGTACTTGGGATCGGCCAATTTTTTCCTTTTCTCTCTCTCTTTCTATTTCGCGCTTGCTTCCTCTTTTAAATGCGAATGCATTTCATAGTCGGGCTATGTCAGGCATCCGGCGTTGGCGTTGTGCGGCGTTGTCCGCGGAGGAGGAGGAGGAGGATAGGTTGAGGAGGTGTGCGCGCCGGCAGGTGTTAGATGTGAAGCATCTTATGGCGAAGCTTAATCCGGTGGTGGTGGTGTGCGGCGTGACCACCCTTACTGCGCATGCGCAAACCCTTTCAAAAAAATAAAAAACCTCCTCTCTCCCTCCTCTAGGCATCCCTCCCCGCGGCAACCACACCCTCACTGCGCATGCGCCTCCCCTCCTCTCTCCCCTGCTACGCTCCCCCCCTCTCTCCTCTAGGCATCCCTGCCCGCGCCGTCCACACTCCCACTGCGCATGCGGGTCCCACCTCTCCTACGCTCCCCCCCCTCTCTTCTCTAGGCATCTCTGCCCGCAGCGTCCACACTCCCACTGCGCATGCGCGCCCCCCCCTCTCTCTCTCTCCTCTCCTACGCTCCCCCCCCTCTCCCTCTCTCGACTCGCGACGCCGACACAGGCAGCGTCTGCTAGCGAGTTTGCTAGCAGACGCTGCCTGTGACTGCTAGCGTCTGCTGCTCGCTAGCAGACGCGTCTGCTAGCGAGCAACGTCTGCTAACCGACTGCTCGCGCTGCACAACCGTTCACTGGCCACCCCGTATATATGGCAATGGATCTTGACCTCCAAGGTGGTGCCGGCGGGAGATTTCTCCTGTGCGTTGTTGAACAATAAAAATTCGCAGCGTGCGCCTTAACTAAAAGCGGACTGCGAGTCTCTGTGTCCAGTCGGATTCTTCTGTCTCTCATTGCACATTAGCAGCGATTGGTATGTTCCAGTAGGAAACACCGCTCCATCGCTGCTTGCTTTACGCATCCCCAGTTTTAAATGCGAATGCATTTCTTAGTCGGGCTATGCCAGGAATCCGGCGTTGGCGTTGTCCGCGGTGGCCTCGGCAGGTGTTATAATGAGTGGAGATGAGGAGCGCGCTCTGGTGCGTGAGGGCGCTCGCATCGCGGGAGCTCGGCGGAGCTATATATGAAAAAAAAATTTTTAAAATAAAAAAAAGAAGAAAAAGGACAAAAGAAAAATAAGAAAAAAATTGAAAAAAATAAAAAAGAAGAAAAAAAAACAGAAAAAAAAGCAAAAAAAAAAAAAAACAGGCGCTGCGCCGTGCTCCCGACCAGGCTGCAGAAATTTGGCGCCTTTTCCTTCTTCGAACCACAACCACCACATATAAATGGAGTGAAGCGCGCGCGAAATGCATTCGCATTTCCTCACGATTCCCTTCGGGGAGGTGGGGGGAATTTTTCTTCTTTCTATTTTTATACGTGGTTTTGCCTGCGTTACGCCAAGAGACGACAGCATACGAGAGACCGGCCCCCTAAAGGGCTCCGAACTTGAAAGGGATAAGTGAAGGGTACCAGGTAAATGGTGCACTAAACGGAAACAGGCATACAGGACAAAGGTTGGTAAGGTCCGAAAGTTTAGTAAAGGATAGATCACAATACTTGCAGAGCGTGCGAGAAGGTCGGCACTCGACGCGCAGTCGCTACCATGTTTCCCATTATTGCGATGTCTTTCGGGGCATAGGCGTATCTACGGGGGGGGGGGGGGGGGAGAAGGGCGCGAGCCCTCCCCTCCCCCCCCCCCTTTCATTGTGAGAAGTTAGAGGGGCGGAGCCCGCCCCCCCACTTTCTACAGTGGTCGCTTTCGGCTGCACACTGGGAAACCGTCAACCGAGGGGATATTTTACTTCTACACAGCAATCATTTAATTATATAATGAAATTTCTCTTTCACTTCTGCTATGAAGATTGTCTTCCGTGTATCACATCCACACACTCTAGGTTCTCTGCGGTGCGGACCGCTTATGCGACGCTTGCGCGCTGTGAGTTTTAGCGTTACAGAAACGGCTATCGCTAAGTAGGGACTCTATAACGTTAAATCATTGTCATGATTTTATTCTGATCTTCCTGGCCTGAAGTTTACGTAATCGTCGACTCAAATACAGGCAGGAACCAGTAAACGTTTCAAGGACCGATCAAACGCTCTTCTTGTTTCAGCAAATTATTTTTCTTTTACCGGAATGCAATAGCATACCGGTGCTCTATATCACATTTACTGTCAGTCGATCAGTATGCAGAAGTGTTGAGTGTTTTAGTTCGGCCGCCCTGGGGTAGCTAAAGAAGGTTCCCGCTTTAATATACGATTAATCTGTTCGCCTTTCTCATCACATGTTAGCTTGCAGCGATAGCGCCGGCTTGCAACAGGGAGAGGAATAAGGCTTCGGGAAGTACAGGGCAAATTTACTTGTACAGGGCAAAGTACAACTCGGGTGGCAAAGAAGCACACACGCGCAGCGCTGCTTATTTCTCTTCTTCCCTCTCTTTCTCAGCAAGGATGAGCTACAGAGTTGTATAGACTTTCAAACAGCTAAACATCGTTATATTACAACTGAAAATATTTATTATGCTCATATGAATCCGTCCCGCCAGCTGCTATTAGTATCATTGCATATGTGATCGGCGGGCAGCCTTCTTGAATTACATTCAGAATGAGATATTGCCCGGCTACTCCAAAAGTGTTTAGTTTTTGTTCAGCATAGTAGTGTCCTGTTTACCGTGCACACGTCCTTTTAACACCGCTAGGTTTCACAGATTTGTGACGTCGCGTAGCAAGCACGCAATTTTATGACACACCGGAAATTCTTGAAGATTAGCGAAGAACCAATGGCCAAAAATATGCCGTATTGAAACTAGTGTATTCTCCAATTTTTTATCCAGTCGTGCATGAGTGATTATTACGCGATGGATCATATCGGGGTCAATTGTTGCATCGCGTTAAGAGCAGGTGCGATGTGCTTGACCGAGCAAATTTCGACCGATCATCAAAAGCCAACAACCAATGCGCATTGAAACAATGCGGGGTTGTTTAACGTGATAATGACACCCCGTTTTCTGAAAGACAATTTGCTCTTACATCGTTTGCATAGGCGTACTCACTTGGAGGGGCCAGAGGGCCCTCCAAGCAAAGTTGCAAAATGCAAAATACAAATGTGATGAGCATAAAGAATGTACTACGCCCCTAATACTAGAGAGGCTAGAAGGGTTTGGCTAGTGTCGTGAGCAGACGGCTCTGTCAGCCGCCGTGGTGAAACCTGTTTTTATGACGCCGTTAGGTGGCGCTGCGCTCATGAGACGAGTTAGAGACGAGCTGTCGCCGCTGCCGGTTTGTTTGCTTGCGGTGTTGTGTGGTTGTATGGAAGCGCGAGTTTTGTTCGTATCTGCACGTGGTGAATCATCGTACGCCTCTGTTCTGCTTTTCTGCGGCTTACCTGATATCTTTCCGCGGAACATATCAAGTGTGACATTCCCATGATATCTTCGTATTTTTGAGTATGCTTGCTAAGGCCGGACATGCTGCCGCTGTGCAAGGGCGGGTACAAAAAGGTTGGAGAAAACGTTTTCTTGCTCCGTGCTCCCCGACGGACGCTCTTCGTCGAGAAGAATCGGCAAAGAACATGAAAGAGAAGATGAAGTGCTAGGCGAGCATTGCGTCGTGTGTTTGGGTATAATGATACGATACCCCCCCCCCCCCCAAGAGCAGTTTTGCTCATGTTTAACAATCTTGCGTTCTACAACTCAGTGAAACCACTTAGGAGTAGGAACTCGCCAACAGAGATCATAAGCGCACTTTTGGGGCCGTCACACATAGGAAAACAAAAAGGCAGCACGCATTGCAAGCCTAAATCAACTCTTGGATGAGACACCTCGCAATTGCTTCAGCTGTGTTCGAAGACAGCAGTATTTTTTACCACAAAGGCTGTGCTGAAAAGAAAAATGACAGCCATTTAATTTTCTACGTTGCTGGCTATGTCGTCAGGAAGGCATTTGAAAGGTATCCCGTGCCCCATATGATTTGCGTTTGCCTTAGACATCTTGCCTTTGCAGGCAGAGACAAATGAGAATGCCTCATTGACGAGGAAATTTGACCATTTGGGCTTAATGTACCCGTCGAAACGCTTTGAAGACTTGATTGCAAAGTTGGAGAATGCGTTTACCTTGTTTTTTTTTGTTTTTTTTTTTTCAGCAGAAATAAGCTGCATATACTGAAAGTATGCTATCATTTTCAGAATTTTTGCAGGGGCACGACCTCCAAAAAGTTGGTTACAGCGAACATAGCCAAGCGCTCAATGCGGAATAAACGTGGTTTCATTCATTCACAAGAGAGATTATGTTCTATAGCTTAACTGGGCTGCACTTCTTCACCAAAGAGAAGTCTACGCAACGTGATCGAGAAGAAAAAGCTGCTCAAAGTGAGGCGCTGTCAGTGGCCTCCGAACTGCAGCATCGAAATATTGACCTCAACCATTCATTATGCCGTTTGATCACTGCGTCTCCGTAGCGGAACGATCATGCGTTGAACCTGAGGGCCGAATTTTGGTCGTTCTTATCAGGGGCGTAGCCAGAATTTTTTTCGGAGGGGGGGGGGGGGGGTTCAACCATACTTTGTATGTTCGTGCGTGCGTGCGTTTGTATGTGTGCGTCAGTGGCGTAGCCAGGGGGTGGCACACCGGGTCCGTGCCCCCCCCCCCCCCCCCCGAAATTTTTCTTCGCCATGGCATACAGAGCGAAAAATGACCATTTCAAGGATTCAAGGAGATCCCCCCCCCCCCGAAAAAAATTTCGGGCTAAGCCCCTGGTGTGCTTGTATATATACGCAAGCACAATTGAAAAATTTCGGGGGGGGGGGGGGGGGGTTACTGGCGATACTCTCATTCAGCGATACTGTTTCCCACTTACAAGACTGTTTTTTTTCTGGAAGCCTGAAATACCTTATAATCAAGCAGAGTAGTGAGAATGTTTGAAATAAAAAATCAATAATGCAGCGTCTCATCTATAATAAAAGCGGCCCTACAACTCAAACGGTGGGATGCAAGAACTGCTAGCGTCTGCTTCTAAGCGCAGTTTCGGGGGGCGACCCGGGCGACCGACCAAACATACAGCTGCCCAAGAATACTACGCAGAACATCCCGATGCTCGTATTGTCCCGTCTGCATGAGCTAAGCAACGACTTCGAGCGTGCAGATGAATTTACAAAATTGCACACCGAAGACGCACTGCTGACTGTCGCTCGTAAGCGGGCAAAAGCGCGCGCACCCCGCGCCAGCGGGCCGCAGCGCCACCTGTGCGCCGTCATAGCAAATGACTTCAAATGCTCCGACTCGTTCACAACACTAGCCAAACCCGTCTAGCCTCTCTACTAATACTACAAATTCTTAGTTAAAAAAGAAACTTGTGGTTGAGAAGTTAAAAAAATTCCCCCCACCTCCCCGAAGGGGAATCGTGAGGAAATGCGAATGCATTTCGCGCGCGCTTCACTCCATTTATATGTGGTGGTTGTGGTTCGAAGAAGGAAAAGGCGCCAAATTTCTGCAGCCTGGTCGGGAGCACGGCGCAGCGCCTGTTTTTTTTTTTTTGCTTTTTTTCTATTTTCTTTTTCTTCTTTTTTTATTTTTTTCAATTTTTTTCTTATTTTTTCTTTTCTTCTTTTTCTTCTTTTTTTATTTTAAAAATTTTTTTTCATATATAGCTCCGCCGAGCTCCCGCGATGCGAGCGCCCTCACGCACCAGAGCGCGCTCCTCATCTCCACTCACTATAACACCTGCCGAGGCCACCGCGGACAACGCCAACGCCGGATTCCTGACATAGCCCGACTAAGAAATGCATTCGCATTTAAAACTGGGGATGCGTAAAGCAAGCAGCGATGGAGCGGTGTTTCCTACTGGAACATACCAATCGCTGCTAATGTGCAATGAGAGACAGAAGACTCCGACTGGACACAGAGACTCGCAGTCCGCTTTTAGTTAAGGCGCACGCTGCGAATTTTTATTGTTCAACAACGCACAGGAGAAATCTCCCGCCGGCACCACCTTGGAGGTCAAGATCCATTGCCATATATACGCGGGGTGGCCAGTGAACGGTTGTGCAGCGCGAGCAGTCGGTTAGCAGACGTTGCTCGCTAGCAGACGCGTCTGCTAGCGAGCAGCAGACGCTAGCAGTCACAGGCAGCGTCTGCTAGCAAACTCGCTAGCAGACGCTGCCTGTGTCGGCGTCGCGAGTCGAGAGAGGGAGAGGGGGGGGAGCGTAGGAGAGGAGAAAGAGAGAGAGGGGGGCGCGCATGCGCAGTGGGAGTGTGGACGCTGCGGGTAGAGATGCCTAGAGAAGAGAGGGGGGGGAGCGTAGGAGAGGTGGGACGCGCATGCGCAGTGGGAGTGTGGACGGCGCGGGCAGGGATGCCTAGAGGAGAGAGGGGGGAGCGTAGCAGGGGAGAGAGGAGGGGAGGCGCATGCGCAGTGAGGGTGTGGTTGCCGCGGGGAGGGATGCCTAGAGGAGGGAGAGAGGAGGTTTTTTATTTTTTTGAAAGGGTTTGCGCATGCGCAGTAAGGGTGGTCACGCCGCACACCACCACCACCGGATTAAGCTTCGCCATAAGATGCTTCACATCTAACACCTGCCGGCGCGCACACCTCCTCAACCTATCCTCCTCCTCCTCCTCCGCGGACAACGCCGCACAACGCCAACGCCGCACAACGCCAACGCCGGATGCCTGACATAGCCCGACTATGAAATGCATTCGCATTTAAAATAATCATAATGTAATAACAGTATGAGAACAATGCGCTGGAAAGACTATTACTAGGAGCAAACAAGACAAAATATGAGATAGGGAAACTTGAATATGTGCAGTTACGGAAAAGAAATGGTGCAGTCACTGCTACCTACATTAAAAAACACAATTATTAGTGAGCGCCTTCTAGACATTAACGAAACTTCATTGAATGATACAAAATAATACTTCTTGGAAGGACGCCATCGACATAATGTATTGATGCATCAACTTGTGTGGGTAAACTATAAAACGTGTTGCGTCTAACACAATTACATGCATAACACATATATGTATGGTTGCCACAGTATATGCTTCGTAAAACTGATTGGACTTTTTGTATAATGTGATTGAACGCCGCTAACCATTTCAGTCTCTGTATATGAATGATCACATCAAATTGAGTGCGCGCATGGCTGCATGGGCCGTCTCGCGCGCTCACCGACCGCGCCGGGACCGGGCTCGACGAGGACAAGGCTTTAGACGTTAGGGACGCGCCCGCTACCTACAATGAAATTACGAAGCACTATTACCTTGCTCGGAGAGAGTACCCTCCTGCTCACTCGAAACTCAATCGGCCTCAGGCACTTACGTTTAGACTGCTACAGACAGAGACATGCCCGAATTCAGTGGCGTAGCCAAGGGGGGAGGGGGGGTTCAACCCCCCGAAATTTTCCGATTTCGCTTAGGTATATATACACGCACACATACAAACGCACGCACGAACATACATAAAGTATGGTTGAAACCCCCCCTAAAAAAAATTTCTGGCTACGCCCCTGCCCAAATCTTTGTACACTACATCGAATATACCCTGAGAACTATCCGGATGACGTGTGCCCCGCATGCGGGGTGAAGTCCACATTAGCACACATGCTCTGGGGGTGCCTTCAATCAAGCCCAGATTCCTCCATGGCCAGGTGGGAGGCGGCCATCCCCAGCCCCCCTCCTGGCCGACCAGCTTTGGCCTGTCCAGTAGGCCCGCGAAGGGGCCGACGGGCTTGGCCTGGCGGTCCCGACGTGCCAGTTGCCCACTGTGCGCAGTGGCGCGTCCCACAGGGCCTCATTAAAGTTATTTCAATCAATAAATGAATCAATGTGAGTGTAACTATATATATATATATATATATATATATATATATATATATATATATATATATATATATATATATATATATATATATATATATATATATCGATAGGAATATTTGTTCCTATTTTGTTCCTACGGCAACCGAAGGCCAGACTCTTCATAATCTACGTATATATATATATATATATATATATATATATATATATATATATATATATATATATATATATATATATATATATATATATATATATATATATATATATATATATATATGTCGATATAGATATACAGGGTGTTTTTTACACAAAATATACTGATCTTTTATAAAAATCCTATAACAGTAAGGATACTGTCGTTTTCGCAAACGACCTCTACGTCGGGGCGGAAATACCTTGCCGCAGTAAACATGACACTGTTGCGACTAATTAACAAGAATTTGTTAATTGACTTGTTAATTATCCGCATGAGGGCAGGTGTTTATATTACGAAGTTGTACTGCATGCCAAGCTATGGAATACCTATTTTTTAGAAATAGAGTGGTACGTAGTTCGAGATATTCATCTAAATCGAAACTTCAATGAAAGATTCAGCGAAATCGAAACTGATCACGCCCGGTGCGCACGAAGCGCGGCGGAACACATGCAGGAATGAAACGTGAGAGGGAAGTGACTAAATTTGAAAGAAGGCGCGCCAAAGCAGAATCTGGTCAGAAAAAACGGCAAGCATTCTGAAATATGCCAGTAGACAGCTTAATGTTTGCGTGTGATGGGTGGTGCATATCTATTTCTTTCTTATATTATGAAGAGGCACGAAAAGCTATCTCTGCTGTCTGCAAGAAGAAGCTCCGCAGAGGCCGCCCCAGAGGTTTATGCTTCCCAGACAAACAAAAGGTTGCTATTCTGGTTTCCTTGTGCGGAGTTCGACAAAAACAGATCAGCACGAACCACTACGCGCAAAAAGTAAGGCGATGCGGTGGCACAGTGAGATGACTTGGAGCTTTTTACGAAAGCACACGGCCGCGGCGCGCCGTCATTCACATTTTTTCCTCCCATGTGACGGGTAGTTCAGGCCTGACGTAGCACAACGGTCGCGCTTCGTGCGCGCCTTGGGCGATCAGTTTCGATTTCAGCCGTCAAATTTGATTATGAATATCTCGAACTAAGTGCAACATTCTCGATTTCTAAAAGATAGGTATGTCATAAATTGGCACGCGCCACAACTTTGTAATATAAACACCCGCCCTCAAGTCAATAATTAAAAACATAATTAATGAATGAGGTTAATTAGTCTCAACAGGGTCATGTTAATTGCAGCAAGGTATTTCCCGCCTCGACGTGGAGTTCGTGTGCGAAAACGGCAAGATCCTTACTGTCATAGGATTTTTATGAAAAATCTGTGCTCTTTAAAAAATACACACACACACACACAGACATATATATATATATATATATATATATATATATATATATATATATATATATATATATATATATATATATATATATATATATATATATATATATATTCTCTGACGAAGGCAGAGCCACGGCCGAAACGTTGGGCGCCAAGGTATTGCTCGCTCGTACGTGTACCCGTTTTTTTCTTATATATACCGAACCCACTGAACTTTTCTGCTCAATATATATATATATATATATATATATATATATATATATATATATATATATATATATATATATATATATATATATATATATATATATATATATATATATATATATATATATATATATATATATATATATATATATGCATACACAACCAGAGGAGTGAGGGAACGCATGGCCCCCCCAGTCGCGAACGCGTTGGTACGCCACTTTTTCGGGGACTTCATCTACTTTACCGTAACCATTGAACTTCCCTGCCCCAGTGATCAATGTTCCAATTCCGTGCATTTTGAGAGTAAACTAGTAAATGAAACATAGCCAGTTATCTGGAAGAGTTGCACTGATTGCGTTCGCAATAAGAATTGGGTGTCCCTGAACGGAACCCTTTGTAGAATTTATTGGGCTGCTATAACACCGGGCCCTGATTTTCAGGTACTAAACTAATGCAGTACAGACGAATGGGGTAGATCCAATAAACGTAGAGAACAAGACGCCACGTTCTCAGCTGCTTACAGAAGTTAGAGTAGTGACAATGGAGCCATTTTCAAAAGCGCTCCAAATGGCGCAACTTTCCCCATAATATGTATACCTAAGCCTATGTCTAGCCTAATATTTTTTTTTGTGCACGACTTGTACTGTTCTAGTTAACCCTCGCAAACTTACCTGCTGCCACTAGCCAACATGTTCATATTCGCCAGGATAGGTTAAGCGTATACGCTTTTCGTTTTTGATATATAGGCGAAAATGCTTAAGGCCCGTGTACTTAGCTTTAGGTGCATGTTAAAGAACCCCATGTGGTCGAAATATCTGGAGCCCGTCACTACGGCGTCTTTCATAATCATACGGTAGTTTTGGGACATTAAACCCCAACAATATCATTATTATTATTAGTTCATTTTGCTCGATTCTTGTTCCATGTCGCAAGATTTTACACTTAAGGGCTCGTTTGCTTTGTTAGTCACAGTATTAATGAGAACTAACAGACAAAGATGTCAAGGAAAGTATAGGGGAAGCTATTAGAAGTAATTGTAATGTAAATGTGAAGAAAGGAAAGTGGACGAAAAGATAACTTGCCACCGGCAGGATCCGAACCTGCGACCTTCGAATAACGCGTCCGATGCTCTACCACTGAGCTACGGTGGCGGTCATCCCCCCGTCCACTTTATAGAGTATATATGTGTACTTAAACTTGGGAGTAGGGAGCCTACATGACCGGCCGTTTTAGGGTGATGTCAGCCTTTGACCCACTACATGCCGCCAACGCCCCGCCACCCGCCAAAACACAATGTTGCCAGACAGCGGCGCCGCGCTATCGTTCCATCTTGGTGCCCGCACTGCGTCTACGCCCGGTTCCCGTTTAATCCTCGACAATACGGCACCCAAAGTAGAGATAACGTGTTAAACGCTGCCGGTGAAGCCTGAGAATGCCTGATTGCTGCGTACCGCTGTGCACTAACCACAACAGAAAGGGCTTGCGAATGTTCCGCTTCCAGCGAGCCCGGGCCGACGGCTACTCTGGCTCGCTCAAATAAATCGAGACGGCTGGGAGCCCACCAGTGCGTCTCGTATTTGCTCTGTGAGTACTGCGCATTTTGTTCACTGTTTTTTGCTGCAGGACATGTTATATGTGTTTCACGGTGTTCGCGAATACATAGATAACCGAACTTGTCGTTGCTGCGTTCACGCATTGCGAGTAGGCAGCCTACATACGGGACGCGTCCGCGCGTCCACACGGAGACGCGCTCGCTGGTCGTGAGCTGTTGCCTCCCTTGCATGAGCTCGCGTCAGCGTCGCTCAACGTTACGTCGCAAGAGCTCATGGGAGCGGCGGTTGGGACCAAAATGGTGGCGCACAGAAAACTATGCTAGATTTGGTGTAATCTGGCAACAGCGTGCCCCATTACCCGCTGGTTTTGGCTGAGTTTCTTGAAGGCACGTTTTGAAGATGTCTCCACCCTAAAACGGCCGGTCATTTAGGCTCCCTACGTGGGAGCGTCAGTCAGCGCCGCCTGTTGCCATTACGGCGAGTGTGGAACACTCTTTTTATGCCTGTAGGCGTCACGTAGTACGTGATGTTATTACGAGCGGGCAGCTGACTAATAATCCCTCGCATACCACCTGAAGGCATCAAGTCTGCCAGAACGAGACCCTCGTTATGAATGAAGGACAGAATTGTAAACTTAAGGGCTCGTTTGCTTTGTTAATCACAGTATTAATGAGAACTAACCGACAAAGATGCCAAGGAAAGTATAGGGGAAGCTATTAGAAGTAATTGTAATGTAAATGTGAAGAAAGGAAAGTGGACGAAAAGATAACTTGCCATCGGATCCTGCCGGTGGCAAGTTATCTTTTCGTCCACTTTTCTTTCTCGACAAGAGACTACTGCTACCAAGTGGTTTTGTTCTTGGGGATAACGTAGAAGCGTGGCGGAAGAGGGCGGGGCACGGGGGGGGAGGGGAAGGTACGTAGTTGGTGGCGATGAAACAAGCATCGAAGAGAACTGGGTTACGTGTATAACCTCATCCAGGCCCCAAAAGGCTCGTCAACCACCGTGCATTATGTACTATAGCTGAGAGGAGGCGAGAATAGCAAGAAGACAAAATCTCGGGGGTTCATTAAAACAATGCGAATGGAGACCATTTGTGGAAAGGCAAAATGGTCAGCGTTCTCACCGCTCATATGGAAACGGAACTCCATTACAGCTGCATCCGATTCAACCAATAACGAGTTATCGATTGAGACAATAAAGAAATGCATCGACGAAATAAACATGTCCGCGTTTCGAGAAGCAACGCTCATCGACGAGGAAAAGTGGTACTGTTGAGTTCTGCTAAAACAACGCAGTATGTGCGTCCTTAAAAAAAAAAGAGAAAATTCGTTTGTATCCTTACCCCCCATGTTCTTTCTTTTCTTCAGTCTGAAATGGCTGAAGTCGGTCGCAGAAACAAACGATTGGAGAGAAGTTCTTCTGATCGCTTTATCGATTCCATTGCTGTCATCCCGTGGGGAATATATGAGTGGCCAATACGCTTCTCGGAGCTACGTCGTTGTTCGAGCTCTGAAGGTCAATAGATGATCCAATAGGTAATTATTGTTTATACTTTAATTCGTATTGCACCTCACAGCCCTCACTACAGCCACTTTTACAGACACAGAGGACATATTATGTTTGAATTTTCTTTATTATTTCTGTATATAGTTACTCGATGCCTCTCTTACTTTTGGTGCCTTCCAGTGTTTCTGCATCTACACCGAAATTAACTTCGGCCGGTTGCTGTCGTTTCTTATATTAGCTAAAATTATGTCTTTAACAGTATTATATTTCACGGAAGGATTAAGGCGTCAACAAGACAAACACAAGGGACATGGACGAACGCCTAACAACTGATTTTTATTTCAAGAAAATGGAACACATATAGGCTCAAACTTTGACAGCGCTAATCAGTTGAAAAGAAAGGCCTAGACCGCGTTAGCGAACCGTCAGAAATGCTGTACGAATGTGAAGTGCCCTTTTTAGAAGCGCTTGGTGGAAACAAGTTGGAATACCGACTGCGCATGGCCGAGAAATGGAACAAATGTGGTCTTTACTAGGTTGTACAGTGTTAACTGTTCGTAGATTTTGTTGCTGTTGTAATATTTCACTGTCATTTTCAGGTTACTTTGGCAATATACACCACGTGTCATAGATCACATGTCCATTTTTGTTCAAGATACGTTATCACGTGCAACTTTTATCGCTTTTAAGTACGCCATGTGATCAGCGCTGTCAAATTTTGAGCCTACATGTTTGCCCGTTTTCTTGGAATAAAAATTTGTTGTTAGTAGACGTTCATCATACACCATCATACATCATTTTTAGGAGTCATAGTTGACACATATTTGAAACTTCACCAACATATTATTCTGTTTGTAAAAAGGTTTCATATGGTATTAGGGCATTGGTCAAGTCACGAATGTGTTTTAGCACCGACACTCTGAAGGCACTGTATTATGCATTCATACACAGCCATCTCAGTTATTGCATTACATCATGGGGTAATCCATATTCAGTGCATATTTGGCTGTTAAAGGTCCTGCAAAAGCAAGAAATGCGACTCATAACTTTCGCTTCACGTCAGACGCCATCAAATCTTATTTTTTTTTTCAGCTGAATATACTACCCGTTTTCGAATTGCATATTTATATAGTATGTGTTTTGTTTTTTTAAGGTTTTTCCTTTAATGTTTTAAAGGAAAATTAAAAAAAGAGTTTATTCAATGTATAACTTCTGGATTTCGTTATTTCGTGGAGTTTCTTTGTATGTATATAATTCGCTAAGTGCTCGGTAATGTCCTTGTTAATTGTGACACTTAAAAAACGCTCTTATTCCTTGTTCATAATTTAGTTTTTCCATTGTATTAACATAGGAGGTCCCGCCCGCGGTTTGTAACTTTGGGACCTTCTCCTGCATATTCACCTGCAATGTACTACATTTTTGACGCTACTAATAAATATTGATTGATTGATTGATTGATTGATTGATTGATTGATTGATTGATTGATTGGTTCGTCGATGTCACTTCTTGCGTTCGTCTCGCTGGCGCCTTATTCCTTCCGTTAAACATGCACCAACTAGCCGGACAAAAAGTTCTGCTTGAATACAGTATTCTACTAAGTGCACAGATTTGTAAAATTAATATATGGGGTTTTCCAAAACCACGGTACGATGAGGCACGCCGTACTGGAGGGCTCAGGAAATTTTAATCATCTGGTGTTCTTTAACGTGCACTGACATCGCACAGTATATGGGTTACCCTTTCGCTACCCTTTCGCCTCCTTCGAAATGCGACCGCCACGGCCGGAATCGAACCCGCGACCTTCGGGTCAGCAGCTGAGCACCGTAGCCCTGTTCCACCGAGGCGGACTGCACAGATTTGTATCTTCCCGTGTCTTAAGGTTCCGCCTTCCAATACAATTTCATCGCTTGAATGGTCCCTCTCAATACCAAAAATCGCTTTTTAGGGACGAAGCACCTTAGGACCTCATAATGTCAGTACGTCCGCCGCAGTCTACAGAACCGAAACCCAAACTGACCACCTGCACAACAAAAAACGAACTGTGTAACAAACCGATTTTATCTGTACATCAATCAAGTATATGATAGCACAATACATGATCACCTGCCTGCGCAATCCGTCTGTCCATCCGTCCGTCCGTGCGTGCATCCGTGCCTCTTTCCATCCGTACGTCCGTCCGTCCATCTGTCCGTGCTTTATACTAGCCGGCGACTTCAACGTCCTTAGGACATAGCTTTGCCCACTCGTCATCATTCACTTTGTGGAGATGCGTGGATTTATTAGCTCGTCGATTAATGTTTAATCGTGCAACCGTATAACTATGGCAAGACCTATGCATATTAACGTTAACTTTAACGTTACGGTAAATGCCTCGAATATAAAACAGCACATCCCTCAAGAAATGGCCTGCTAGGTTACTATTCTTCCACCTTTCTATGCCACTGGAGCACTGTCCCCTTCGCTCGTACGCCCACAGGGCCGTGAAAGCAATACAGTGAAACCTCGGTGATACGAACACAGCTCATACGAATTTCGGGGTGATACGAATTTTTCTTTGGTCCCCGCCAATGCCCATTGAGAGAGAGAGAGAGAAATATTTTAATGAATAGCTGGAGAGGTTTGTCTGGCTTTTCGCCTGACATGCTACTCCAGGGGCCCATTGGCCTGCAATGTAATGTAGTACGGTTGTTGCGAACCGATTTTAAGCCCGCGACGTTTGATACGAACGTACGCTGCCGCCCAGGACCCAAGAGGTGCAGGTTCGCGCTATCGCGGCAGACGCGCCAAGCACGTACGAGCGCGGGAACGCACGCGCGGGCATGCGCGCCGCACCTCCAAATCGTCAGAATCACGGTGTAAGAAAAATACTTTTCTTACGGTCAGAATAAACCTTCAGACACGCGTCACGGCCTCCGACATTGCGTGCGCGAATCTTTGAGGCTGTAATGTGCCTCCGTGTGCCTTCGTGTTTAGATTACAGAGGGGATTGGCGCCATGCTTTTTTTCTAATGCGTCGACGCGGGCTGCTGTCGTTGTACTGTGTTTACACGTGCCTGCCTCGTGCATCGGACATCCTATGAAAGGTGGACGAGGACCGAAAGAAGGCGAGGACGTTCTTGGTGAAGGAGTCAGGCCTCACAAAGTCAACATGCGCGACTGTTGAGGTCGCACTTGTGCGGGTACGGCGGTAAATCTCCCAAAAACATTCCCAGCACGTCAGCGATAACAAAATTATAACATATAACCGTAGTTCTGAAATATTGTGGCCTTGATCTATCGCGTCAAAGCGCTTCTTCCGGGGTTATCGCCGCAGTACTCCGGTGTCATGCAAAAAAGCATCCTAAAATTGACCGGCTACTGCTGTAGCCGGTCACAACTTACCTGGTTCATTAATTAAACACGCGCGTACGGGCCCTATATTTACGAGTGCTGGTGTGATTGCCGACATCTAAAAACATAACTGACAATCATTTAGAGTTCTTCCTGACGTTGCTGCGGCCCTGAAAAACAATAAATGAAAATGTACGCCAGCTTTCTTTTGTCGCATGCTAATTTTTCATGCTTTCTGGTGATACGAATTTCGGATCATACGAATATTTTTGGTGGTCCCGTGAGATTCGTATCACCGAGGTTTCACTGTAGACTGCTTCCTGAGCACTACTGGCTTGTGGGAGCATCTCTGACCAGCGGTGCAATCCCGCACGCGTCACAGCATTCACTACTCATTTCTTGCATGCCTTCTCTCCCCTCTTTCTCATCTTTTTTATTTCCCTTTTCCGTTTTCTCACCGCAGGTTAGAAACCAGGCACTTTTCTGGTTAACCTCCTTGACTTCTGCCTTTGCTTCATTCCCATGGTCTAGATTGTTAAGTATATTCGTATCGCTTTCTCCATGAGTTGGTTTGTCATACTAAATTAAGCGATGCATGTTTATTAATTGCAAAATGTTTGCTTTGCTGATAAATCTGTAACCCCCCTTATGCGCCGGTCCAGATATTGCGCCGGTCCACCACCTTCGCGCGGTGCTGGCTTGACAACTTCGGCGTTCTGCTGCTAAGCGCGGGAGTACGGTTTCGATTCTCGGAAGGCCGCACTTCGATGTGGGCGAAATGCAAACAACACTAGTGTACTGAAGTGCTCACTAAAGAACTTCCGGTAGTTCAAATATATGAGGAGTGTACTGCGATATCTTGTCTCGTAATTGATTAGGCTTCGGATTAAAAAATCCACAATTTAATTGATTAAAGCATTCCATCGCTTAAAACATTCTGTGCATAAAAGAAGGCCACGTGATCGCAAAGGCTGCAGAGCGCTCCCCAACAGCGCTAATCGTAACTCCAGTGCTGATTTCAGGACGATGAAGTCCTAAAAAAATGCATACCTGGAACCTGGAAGCCTGAATAGACCTTTCGTAATGTCTCTATCGTGAACACATTATGTTATTTTATATCATTTCAAGCGTATGAACCGAATTCAAGCGTCCGTCCTGATGTATACCTGACAGTTTTCGACGAACTGCTTGAACACAATTACAGTTGTGGAGACAAAACTAATTTAGCATAAGAGCGAATTTACACCTTTTCTGTTTTCACACATTTCACATGTGTGCATTTATTTGGTCTGAATTCACCTAATGCGGGAACATTTTATGATGTAGAAATGACATCGAGTATGCTAACGTCCATTCAAGCGTTCATTTGTCTGCTTTTGTGATGATTGAAATTTTTACGATAGCAACAGTGATGTAATATAAAAAAAATTGGGGGACCCTTATGCTTCGCCTTTAAGAGTTGAACGCGATAGAAATATCCTGTGGCTAGTGCGTACTTCAACGACTTAGTGGATACTTGTTATGCACTCACAACGTGGTGTTAAGGAAATACGCGCAGTAACGTGTGTGCCTTTTGTAATGGGTGGCCGGCTTTAAACCACGAAGACGTTATGATATTCACGTGTTGTGACGCCCAATGGCAACGGACGCTAGTACCACGCAATATTACTGCGATATTACAAGTTGTCTTGTGACGTACGTGTACAGGACGAGTGTGTTTGTGAAGCACGAATTACTTTCCCTGCATTTCCAAGCAGAGGAAGTTATTTTGAAGACGTATCCGAGCATACGCGTGGCTATGTGGTAGAACACCTGCTTGACACAAAGATGGCCTGGGTTCGATCCTCACTCAGACCTAGAAATTTTTATTAATTTTATTTGCATTTTTTGGTCACGGACAAGATGGTGATTTTTCGCTCACAAACAAGGACGCCGACACCGAAGCCGACGCCGGAATTTCTGCGAAACGAGCTCTTTAACGCTATCGCGTTAAAACTTGGAAGACGCTTCAATAGAACGCGAAAGTGTAATGGGGCACTGTGTGCACCGCCTTCTCAAAGGGTGGCCTTGCTTCGGTTGAATAGCCGAAGGCGCTCGAAGAACAAGAGGAAGAACACTTGGAATAAAATCATCATCAAGGCGCTCGAAGCACAACAGGGAGAAGACTTCTCTTTGGCGCGGGCACGCGCTCAATATGCTACAGCTGGTTATGCTATGCATGTGATTTTGCCTGCGTTACGGCAAGCGACGACGATAGCATATGACAGCATACGACAACCTTCCCCCCCGAAAGTGCTCCGCACTAAAAATAAATGGAGGTTACCCTAATCCTTCACTTAGGTGTCTGGTAGTCGCAGTCGCCCCTCGGTTTTCGTCTGTCCTGATGTATTCCTTAGGTTAATCTAGTGTTTCGTCACACTGACGAAGCGGATATCACAGGCCACGTAGAAAGAAGCTCATGGTTGAGATCTGCATCGCCAGGCGACGCGACGATCACAGCTGCTCCCTAGAAAAGTGCCTGCTCTACCACTTAACTCACTCATTTAATTTTCGTCAATTATCCTGACAGTTAACTGACCCTGATCATCATGAAGCGTGTGTTCCGATATCATATGTATCCAATATGACTCTTCACTTGAACCAGAGATATCGATTTCATGCCAGTTATACTAATTGATAAGGCTTGTCTTGAATATTTCGGAAACTGGAAATAAGTGTTCGACCGGAAGTGGTTGGAAGAGAAGAAAGAGACTCACTCGTTGCTCGCGCCACTAAGAATCCTCGTAGCATGCGACGTTGCCCCAACGTTACAGCAACTTTGGCAATGCTGTGACAACGTTGTGTTAACACTTGGTGCTGCTAGGGAAAGAGAGAAGTTAATTGATTAGCACATGGCCAGGTAACCCGAAGAGATAAAACGCAACGAAAAGAGTTACTTAAGCAGCCAAGTTCAAGAATGAAGAAGCCGGATGCTCAACCATGGGTTGATTTTTATTTTAGCCTCAGCGAATTCGCACTCGCGTCTTGGCGAAAGCAAACGCCACTGGTAGTCTTAAACTGATTAACGAGACGTTTAAGGTGGTGCAAAAAAGATACTCAAAGACGGTTCATAAATAATGAAAAAAATAAAAATACAAAAATAACGTTACACTCTAAAGGAGGTCTTTTGGCTATTGCGCTCACCTTGTATAAAGACGGTGTCGACTCGTGCCGCTTTACTAAGGAACTGTCGCACGCAAAGCAAAAAACAAAACAAAAAAAAAAAAAAACCCATGGATGGCGCGTGGGCTCCTTGTGTGGTATAGTAGTCAGGGAGCCGCCGTACATTAGGCCCGGGCTAATTAGGAAACCTTGCTTCTCACGTGGGTACTGCGTGAAGAGCGGGATTACTGATGAAGTGCACTAGGGGAGAGGGAGAGAAGTTGAGATTGAGAGAAAACGTTGTGTGTCTTTTTCATTACGGTTGCCGGAAGATGAAAGCTGTCTGTTCGTGTACGTAACGGTGCGAATGGACGCTGAGAGGCGCCGCAATCAGGAAAGTATCATACGACGACCACGTTGGGTGGACGTCGTATGAGGCTCGAGAAACCAGGAGAAAGCTAGCCTACGAGAGCCGCCTACGTCTTATAAATGACAGCAGGCCGGCACGGCGCTTGTTCTGATACATCAGCCTGAGTGGAATGAGAACTCGCTGGTCTGCGCGGAAGCACACCCTGCGCCGAAAGTGCGGTTTCTTCGCGAAACTCTTGAAAGCAAGCCGGGAGGGCGAATGGGCCCGTGCCGTCCAAGAACACGTGCGCGAGGAAGAGAACGAGCAGTGGCGGAAGGCGATGTGTTCCAAGTCAACCATGACGGTGTGCCGCAACCACAAGAACATAATAGAAAGGGAACGGATGTATACGACAACAAGGGGGGGAGTGGCCTGTTGTTCGAAGCGCCAGCTGGGGCACTGAAAACACTCGCATACCGCCGCCGGTTCGACGACGCTACCGCCGACACGAGGGCTTTATGCCGGGTGTGCGAGCGGGAGAGGAAGAGGCTATCCCCCACCTTGTGCTCCACTGCAAGTGTTTGTGCCTACGCCAACGACAGGGTACCACACTAACCGAGGCACTGGGGTTTGCGTGCACGAGTGGCCACATGCAGCCAATTGAGTGGCCTATGCAGCGAGCTATGCGGCAGTCCGCATCATCAAAGCAGGGCTGCTGCAGTGGTGGCGCGTGACGCAGCGGTAGTGATCCACGTGGTCGAAAATTGAAGGCTTCCTGACGAACTACGAACTGTTACGGTGGGTGTACACATGTGGAGTGTTTTAAATGCGAAGCATTTCTTTGTGTACTGTAAGCACACAAAGCGTTTCTGTCTATCTATCTATCTATATATCTATCTATCTGTCTAGCCGCCTACATCTGGGTGCTCTCGTGATCGCCTGCTTAACTTAGGGTATACCAAAATTTGTATGGAAGGGTAAGAGGTATTGACGAATATGTCTGGCTGGTCATGACATGAATAACGTGAAAATCCTGTCGTATGCGTCGTCAAACCCTCTCCTCCAGACACGTGCGGCACATACCCGTATACCAGGGCCGCGGTAAGCGGGTATGCGCCACAGGTGTTTGACAATTTATGTCTACCCAGGAACGGAAAGGACATACATTAGTAATTAAAATGCGATAGCCTTAAGAAAAACTGACGTCAGCAGTCCCATCGGGAATCGAACCGAAACAATCTGCGTGGCAATCAAGTATTCTACCATAGAGCCACGCCATGTCTCGGAACTGCTTTGGAAAAAGACGCTATGCAGGCGTAATGTTGGTGAAACGTCAGTTGTGGTTCCAGTGCTGGCTATATAATTTTATAAACATTACATATGTACTCCTATGAGGCAGGCGCCATGTCGGGTTAACGTCAATTGTATACTTAAGCGCCATCCACTCTAGTTGGTCCACGAAGCCCTATACAGGGCTACCATCCTCGCAAGCACAAGTGCTACATATCAGCTTACCGCTTCTTGTGTTGGTAATACCCATGTTTCTGTTGGCATCGTTACGCAAATGTAAACACTGATTATATGAAACATATGGTACTGTTCAACCTATGTCTGTGCGTACAACATTTGTACATGTCTTTAGGTCATTTAGTAACGTTTCGCTCAATAAGAAAATTACAACCCAGTCACCTTGCATCCGCATGCTTCGCATAACATCGATTCCCATGGTACATGGGATCTGCGAAAATTTTTTGTTTTATGGAATTTTTATTTCTTTTTATTGTTTAATTCTATGGCAGGGCCAATCAGTCTTGTTATGTAAATTTAAACTGAGGTAGAGACGAGATACCAGAGTAGGATCATACATGACGAACGCAGACTAAAAAGTGCTTAATTGAAATCACATAAACTTCCCTTCTGAAACAATGCACGTGCGCAATGACAGCCATAACAGCGTGGCAAACGTACACTCCCCTACCGGGGCCCCTATCTACACAAGAAAATTAGGCTCTTTCCTGGAAAGATACACAGATGTATCGCTCACGCACTTATCTGGGCCATGTCTAGCTATCCACGAGCCTTCCAAGATTTCACGTGCCCTCTGGTCCTTAGCACGTCCTAACAGCTTCCTGCTACTAAACAAACTCGCACACATCTCCCCGTAAGAGAACCCTGAGTAGTATGCGAAGCACTCGGAATCGTTCTTATCGTAAATCACCGTGACATTGCCCACTCGCCCATGTAAATAAGTGACAACGCGTGCGTACAGTATATACAATGTGTTTTTGCCGTTGTTGTCGGCGTTGGCGCTTTACCTTTCGCGGGTGAGAGCGCGTTCACGATCGTTTTTATCCATGGCAGAAAGAGAATTTGTGGTCTGGATCACGCTTATTCTTCATCGTCATCGTCATGACGTATAGTGGGTACCTTGCATGTGCTGTGCCGTGGTGGCAGAAAGAGAATGTGTGGTCTGGAACGCGCTTATTCTTCATCGTCATCAGCGTCATCATCATGGCGTATAATGGTTAATTACCTTGCATGTACTGTGCTGTGATGGCAGCGTAATCGTCATCTGGCCACGGCGGACAATGGGGGGACAGAGCTCGTTCATAAGATGCTTCGCATCTAAAAATTGCTGGCAGTTCTTGGCACATGTGCTACAATGAACAGGCATGTGCTTCCCACTGTCATACCCTAGTGAGGTAGCGTGTTCCAATAAACGCTTATTAATACACCTCCAGGTCTGCCCCACATAAAGGAATCCACAGGTAATGGGAAATTCGTAGACCACTTCAATTCTGCAGGGTACATGCGCACCTCTGTGTTGCGCGCCACTCCATCATTCTTTTCTTTACTTGTTTCATAAAAAAATCATAAAAAGATTGTTCCTCACCTTCGACAGTCGGCTGTGTTATCTGTAGCCTTGACGTCTGTGTCAACGTTCTGCGCAGAAGGCAGGAACTGTAATGAAAAATTACACACCGACCAACCAACTGCCCATCTTTGCAAGCTTGCGGCGGCAATTGCTGGTTTGCCCGTTTTGAGGCCAAAAATTGTAACCAACGGCTTGCAAGAAAAAATTCCTTGCATACAGGTAATGATGAGACTTCTGAACACAGAACAAAACAGCTAAGGCCTTCATTACCAGTTGGTTATAACCTTTCTCAGCGCGGCTCAGGGTGCGTGAGGGATAGGCTACTGACCTGATCTGACCATCCGGGATGACGTGTGATAAAACAGCACCTACCCCGTAATTCGACGCATCACAAGGCATGTAGGGGTAGGCCTCGATCATAGTGCGACAAGGTTAGAGCAGACGAAAGCAGCTACATTATTTGCTGAAGTGCTAGATTGCAAGCTACATTGAAGAAGCAGCCAACTTGTCTCAGCAACAACCTGTTTAAACGGAGAGTACAGCGGATAAGTTGGGTACAAACTTTCCGTAGTGATGATAAGCGCAAGCAGTGACTGAAGCTGATGCCTATCCATTGGCTCCGGTGCATTGGCTATCGCGGCCAGCTTTAAGGTAAGGGGCTAGGCTGTCGTATGTCATCGTCGTCGCTTGGCGTAACGCAAGCAAAAATACATACAGCATAGCCAACTGTAGCATATTGAGCGCGCGCTCGCACCAAAGAGAAGACTTCTTCCTTTTGTTCTTCGAGCGCCTTGAGGGTCATATCAAGTGCGGACATTACTAGTATGGCTAGGGAAGCACCACAACACAAACCACGCATAAAAATTGAAAGAGGAAGCAAGTCAGAAATAGAAAAGAGAGAGAAAGAAACGAAAAAATAGAAAGAAAAGTAGAAACACATAGGAATAAAGAAAAAAAACTGAAAAAAAAAACTGGAAAAGAAGAAGAGCGGAGGAAACAAAGAGAAAACCTAAAAGAAACAAACAAGGCTATCCAGCTCCGCACCACTAGGACTTCAAGCGTGAGTGACCTCAACTACACTGCGTCGTCCCCTTCGCAGACGTGCACAATCGCTGCTACAGGCAACCTGAATTCCCTGAATAGACAAGCTCTCACGGCCTATCTTGGAAGGATAGCTCCAGGACAAATAAGAGAGGTCCGTATTAATCCCAGAAGGGACATACTCGCTGTTGACGTGTCTACACGAAAGACCCTCAATGCATTGAAGGCTGTGACTCAACTTGGCAACATACCTGTGCGCTCCTTCATTGTACATGGAAGCCGCACCATTGCTGGTGTGATTTCCGATTTGGATATAGATATCGATGACAGCGATCCATCAACGTTGATCTCCTCGACAGCCAATATCACAGACATACACCGTTTTGGACGGTCGAGATGCGTGAGGATAGTTTTTGAGGGAGACAACTTGCCATCGCATGTGAAAGTGGGCTATGTGAGGCATCCTGTCCGCCCATATGTTCCTAGGCCATTACAGTGCCGCAAATGTAAAAAACTTGGGCACGTGAGCGCTGTGTGCGTGAACAGGTTGACTTGTCCCCGCTGCAGTGGAGATCATGATGAGTCGACATGCGAGGAATCTAACCTGAAGTGCTCTAACTGCGACGGCCCGCATGAGTCAAGGTCGAAGGAATGTCCTAAAATAAAGATTGAAATGATCGTGCTTAGGAAGATGGTACGAGATCACTCTACGCACAGAGAAGCGGCTACTAAGGTGCACCGTCGCCAGAGGCGCTCTCGTAACCGCAGGAGGAGATCAGCATCGACAAGTATACGAGAGCCTGTACTGCCTGAAGAGTCAGCGCGAGATCTTATTATATCTGAATCGGTATCTCTACCTCCAGCCGCGCCTTGTTTGAAGAACGCGAAGAACAATACCACGTGGCCTTCCCTGCCATCTCGGAGTGCCCAATTGCAAGCGCCAGAAAGCCAGCATGAACCATCGTCATCGGATGAGCAAATCAAGGCAATGCTTACGCAGTTGATCCGTGCCTTGCGAATGCTGCTTGTTGGTGTCAAGACGCCTGTTGCCAAGGCTGCAGTGCAAATTCTAGACGGGCTAGAACCGGTGCTTGGTGCTATCTAAAAACCAGCAAAATCATGGCGTCAGCAGCCTCATCGTCATCACTGACTGAAAGGATTGGTCGTTCTGTTATATTTCAATGGAACGCTCGAGGGCTACGAGGTCACCTCGCAGATTTTAAACAAAGAATGTTGAAATATCGATTTCCTGTTGCTGTGGTATGCGAGCCGAATATGACTTCACCATTCAGACTATCTGGATATGAACAATTCACGTCTCAAGACAAGTGGAAACCCTAGCAAAGTTTTACCATTTGTGCGCTGTGACCTCACGTATTCCCATAACCAAATCTCTCTGCACAACAGTAATGAGTTCGTTCCCATCACTTTGAAGCTAAAGAGACGTACAATATCGGTCATTGGTGGCTATATTTCATCGAGCGGGAGATTTGACGCTGGGTACCTGAAACTTGTCATCGGCTCGAGCCAAGGACCTCACGTCATCGTAGGCGACTTCAATGCACATCACCATCTGTGGGGCAGAAGTGTCATAAGTACTCGCGGAAGACAACTTCTATATTTCACAAGCAACGATGGCCTTCATATTCTTAACGACGGATCACCGACATATTTCCGTGGCACAACGTGCAGCAGCTGTCTCGACTTAGCTATCGTTTCTCGGTGCCTTTCATCATCTGCCGCCTGGTGCGCAGACATTGAAACATATGGGAGTGATCACCTACCTACTTACGTACAGCTACGATGGTATACCGGCGTTGCAAGCATTCAAATGCGGTGCACAGATTTGGAGGCTTTTCAAGATGAGCTAGAAAAGTCATGTAGCTCCATAGTTTCCCCGATAGAGATTGAAGGAAGAATTGCTACAGCAATGCAGACCACTACACGTACTGTCACAACATCTAATTCCAGGAAGCCGGTCGATGCGGTATACGAAGAGCTGCGGGCAGTTCGTCGTCGAGCTGAACGCAAACACAGGCGAACAAAATCGATTTCAGACCTGAGGACGTCTCGCAGAGTGAAAAAGAAAATTCAGAGGTACTTAGAAAAGCTTGGCCGACAAAACTGGAAGTCATTTTGCACCCCCCTGGACCCACGAAAACCGTTGTCTAAGATATGGCACGTTGTACGAGCACTACCATCTTCTCCTCAGCAAGTACGTCCCTTCCGCGCATTGGCCATCATCAGGACATGTAGCGAGAAGCAGATCGCGGAAGAATTCTGCATGCACCTCTCTGGATCTGCAACAACGGTTGTTTCACTGCTTCGATGCGCACCACCTACAGCAGACGCCCATCTCGATCATCCTTTCACGCTGCAGGCGCTTCGTGCGGCGATGTCAGCTTCACAACGTTCCAGTGCACCTGGACCTGATGGCATCACCTATGCTCTCCTGCGCCACCTTGGTCCTCGAGCAACCGAAGAGCTTCTGTCTTTGTACAACCTTTCTTGGGCCTCTGGAACTGTACCAGCACACTGGAAAACAAGCAAGATCGTGGCATTGCTGAAACCAGGCAAGTCTCCCCGTGATATGCTATCCTACAGACCTGTGGCACTGGCAAGTTGTGTAGGAAAATTCATGGAACGAATGGTTCTGCTGCGCTTAGAATGGTTCCTGGATAACCAACGAGTATATCCAGACGCGATTACTGGCTTTCGAAAGGGAAGGTCATCAATCGACAGTGTGATAGATTTAGTAACGACCGTTGGACATCAGAAACGGCGCCACCGATTGACGGCTGCAGTCTTTCTTGACATCAAAGGTTCATTTGATAATGTTCTGCATGACGCCATTCTAAATGCTCTTGAAGACTATGGTATTGGCGGCCGTATGCATCAATGGATAGCCAGCTATCTTCAAGAGAGAACAATATTCATGTCTACTGCAGACAGTGACACATACAAGCATCCCGTCTATCGTGGTGTGCCTCAAGGTGGAGTCCTGAGCCCAATATTATTTAATATCGTGCTTGTTGGCCTCGTTAAAAAGTTAGGAAGGAAAATCTCGGTCTCTGTGTACGCGGATGATATCTGCATTTGGACCACGAGTTTAACGCGTTTGCAAGTACAAACGAAGCTACAACGTGCGGTATCGACAACGTCCGCAACCTCATCAGTAGCTGCGGACTGCAACTGTCACCGACCAAAAGTACAACCCTGGCATTCACGAGAAAACCCATGGCTTGCTACACTGTAGTGATTGATGGGAAGGTCATACCTTCGGTAACTCACCACAAGTTCCTCGGAGTTATCATCGACCGTGATTTATCTTGGTCGAAGCACATCTCAGCGCTAAGAAAAAAACTAGACAGCTTTGTCCAGGTCATTCGCCATATGTCTGGAAAATCATGGGGCCCATCGAAATCATCTCTACTACAGCTATACCAGACACTTTTTGTTGGATACCTCCGCTACAGTGCTCCTGTTATCTCCCGTGTTTGCACATCTGCCGTACGTATACTCGAGGGTGCTCAAGCTCGTGCGCTCAGAATTTGCCTAGGAGTACCTAGATGTACTTCTACATGGGGCGCTATTGCAGAAGCACGTGCTTCTCCAGATCGCGTTTATCTTATATATATAACACGAGCCACTGCGAGTGCATCTGAGATTACTGACTAGGCACCGAGACCATCCACTGAAAGACGTTGTTAGCACATGGCCCAGTGCTGCATACTCAGAAGCTGTGATGTCGCACCAAGATCTGCTGCCTTCGAATTATGCACCACAAGCGATATCCGACATACCTCCCTGGACTATGCCTAAGCCGATCGTGCGACTTTCGATCCCTGGGATAACAAAGAAGTCAAGAATACCAACTGTTCGACTTAGGCATTTCGCTTTGTCGTATATTGCCTATATGTACGGACATACGGTGCATATTTTTGCTGATGGCTCTGTCACGCAGACCTCCTCAGCCGCAGCTTTCACTGTACCTCACTTGGGAATCACGAAACGCTTCAAAATAGCGCATTGGACATCGTCTACTGCCGCTGAGCTGACTGGTGTCCGACAAGCTGCCCGCTACATTTCACAGCAAAGTCCAGCAAAATGGACATTATTTTGCGACTCCAAGCCTGCACTTCACCTAATCAGCAATTACATGAAGCAAGGAACCGCCTACAGTCCTCTAGTGCACGACATAATGAACATGCTCACTAAGACGTCTCAATCCGGACATACCGTTGCATTACAATGGATTCCCAGTCACTGTGGCATAGCTGGGAATGAACAAGCTGACGCCGAAGCGAAAATGGCGCACACTAGCGGCGAAGTCATATCGATTCACTTTTCCCTATATGACATCAACGCCTTGCTGTCTAAGGCTATGAAAACATCCATGACACGACTATGGAATGACCCTGACTATCGCCACGAGCGCCTTTACAGACTTGACTCTGGTCGTGCTTTTCGTCTTCCGTGCCGACTAAGGAGAGACCAGGAAACACTACTACACAGACTGCGGCTGGGTGTTGCATATACACGACGATACCTTTGCAAGATCGGACAGGAGCAAAACCCTAACTGCAGTGTGTGCCACACGTCAGAGACTATTTATTACATCGTGTGTGTGTGCCCTCAATACGCGACAGAAAGACAGTCACGCAAGCGCCTCATAGATTGTCTGGACTGCCGACCCTTCTCAGAGGAGAAGCTTTTGGGTGCTTGGGAACGTTTGGATCACGCCCAACGCAGCTTAAAGTGCTTGTTGCGATTTCTGAGTGAGACAGGCTTAGATGCTAGTCTCTAGAGCATTTGCTAATGGAACTAATGTATAGAGACTTTCGTGCGTCTCCTACCCCGCACAGGACAGGGTGTGCAGTGACTCATTGTGCCATACCATAGTCACCTTTCATCATGCCTCCCTCTATCTCTCTCGTTCCCTTTTCCCTTCCCCCCCGTGAGGAGTAGCAGGCCAGAAACCTGCTTTCCAGGCCAACCTCTCCTCCTTCTTGCCATTAGACATCTTCTTCTTCTTCTGCCTTAATTTTTTAAATGCGAAGCATTTCTTAGCGAACTTCGGCGACTTCGAATCTGTCTATCTATCTATCTATCTATCTATCTATCTATCTATCTATCTATCTATCTATCTATCTATCTATCTATCTATCTATCTATCTATCTATCTATCTATCTATCTATCATCCGCCTACAACTTTGCGCTCTCCAGACCGTATCTTTAATGGGATTTATAGTAAAATTGGTATGACATAACATGACGGCATAACGATCATGAATGACTGGTCATATCATGAAAATCATGACTAACGTGTCATCTACGGTACGGTTGACACGCTGTGGCCGTGGTGCTCGTGCGGCCGTTAGTTAGCTTGATATATACAAAAATTGCTAGGAAGAGACATTTATGCATGACCAGCATTAATGAGTAGTAATATGGAAATCATGACATGTTGCTGTGGATTGTGGATACTAATTATTGACATATGCCTGCATAGGTGTAAAATTGATCAGACGATACAAAAATTCTTTGCAGCATCAGTGAAACAAACTACGGTCGATAAAGAAGTATTATTATGGGGATTTGAC
>JALIZH010007793.1:0-18884 GCA_030522465.1 Rhipicephalus appendiculatus
GATTTGATGTATTCAGGACATTGATTAAGGGATGAAGACATACATGCCATAACTTTCGCGCTGACTAGCGGAAGCGAATGTTCCGACTTGGAGAGAGAGACAATTAGCGCATCGAAGCAGATACATCAACAAGCAAAGACCCCTTGAGCAATGTCCCGCTGATGATGAGAGCATTCAGTTTCAACGTAACCATGAACGCTTTGGTAACGATGATCAACGGCGATAAAGCTGATGACTAACACGTTGAAGTAGAGCTGTGGGAAAGGTAATGAGCCATGAATGGGGATAATGATGCTGATGAGGAAAGCGTTGAACTTGAGGAATAAAGCGCTGCTGATGGCGATAATATACGATGATGACGAAAGTGTTGGATATCAGAGTCGTTAGCAAGCGGCCACGTGAACGTTTATGACGACAATGATAGTGATGACGATGCTAAGGATGAAAGCGTTGAACTGATGGTGGGGGCATTGATTGTGGTAAGTATAGTGCTGACGATAATGATTAATGCGTTGAAACAGAGTTGTCGCCACGCAAAGTTCCCATGTACAATGAGGAAGGATGGTGGACCTAGCGTAACTGGTGTTTCCAGCGTCCACATATGTGGACACTTAATTTCTTCTAGAACTGAAGCTGAACTTTCCAGATTTTCGATTTATTCGCTCTTTCGTATGTGTTGTTGCTACATATACGCGAAAAAATATTTACTTCAACTGAATTGGCTGTGGGGAAACAAAGGGTTAACTACCTGCCTGCTTGCGAATAACTGCGGATTTTGCGCAGCCTATATACAAGCATGTGTTCTGCATCGGATGTGACATTTTCAGCTTCAAACAAGACAAGTTCTAGGGAGGATGTAGTCATGACAAATCGCCAAACAGGGAATGATGTCGATGGATTCAACGTTTTCGACAAGAGGACCTGTCTTTCTCAGCTGTCGTGATGAAGACAGCCTTGGGCCCGTATTCCCAAACCAAACCTTATCACCTCATATCAATTTCTTTATCATTCTTGTGCCCTTAATGGGCGTTAAGTGCATGCATAAGAACAGTAAGCCGGGCAAAAGGTAACTGGGGCTGGTTTGTCAAGGTTGACTTCATATTTGTTTGTGAAGCACATCAAAGGTAACAGAAACGGTAAGTAAACCAAGCGATAAGGATATGGTTGCTTTGTGAATACGGGCCTTATAGCTTTACTTGAGATTCTTACAATTTTAGCTTCCAAAGACGGTCTTAGTGTACTACCCATCATTCCCATGGTGGCTGAACGATCGCAGCGCCAGAGTCCCCTCTAGTTAATTTTAAGAAACTCTATGCACACAAGGTCACGAGCGATGACGTCCCCGAGCCAGCCCGAGCCCCCGAGAAGCGAGCGGTGTTGTGGCGGTGTTCTCAGCGCTTCGTCTCTGCAGGCTCTGAATGCGCCCTCGCCGATCTCTTGGCATTCAAACTATTACTGAGCATGGTGGTGGTGTTGAAAAACATTTAATAACAAAAGAGAGGTGAAGAACCTCGTTAGAGGTCCCTACAGTCTAGGTGGAGTCTACTCCGGGACCCCATTGGTTGAAGCCGCCGCCCTGGCTCTCTGTACCAAGGCCCTCTGGGCCTGAAGGTCTGAACAGCCGAGCAGGGCCGCCTCCCAGTCCTCTCGCGTAGGGTTTGGGTGAGGAGTAAGGATTGTGTCATTTTGACAGGCCCACACCATGTGGTAGATGTCCGCCACCTGTCCATAGTGCTGGCACTGTCCTGTGACCTTAGGGTCGAAATGTTTTACTATTGCTGGACACAGCATGGTATTTGTCTGGAGTCGCAACAGAATGCGATCATCCGATTTCTTCAACCACCGTGCGGGGGGGAGGGTAGCGGCGATGACTTTCTTTATAATAATCTAGAATTTCCTTATACCGAAGGAGAGGGTAACCCTCCCCGTCCGTGTCCATCGGAATTGACGGAGGTAACCCGGAAATGAGCGCTCTGGCAGCCGCATCTGCAGCCTCATTTCCCCGTAATCCCTGATGGCCCGGTGTCCATATAAGACGTTTCAGATGAGGATCCGTGTCCGTTATGCAGTTACGCAGTATAGTGTCAGCTAAGGGTGAGACGTACCCAGGTAAGTAATTTCGACACGCTCGGCGCGAATCCGTAATGATGCATCTGGATTTACTGTGAGAGGCCGCAAGGGCAATGGCGACCTGCTCAGCCTGTGTTGCAGTATACGCTCTAAAGGTTAGCACATCCACCTGTGTTCCTTCGTGAATAGCAGCGGCCGTGTACCACCCGTCGGGGTTTGGGCCAGCAACGTCTGCGACATTTGTACGGACGCGAGACTGGCGGTGTGCCGCATGAACATTTAGTTAGACGCGGGAGGATAAATGAGCCTAATGAGTGCTGGAATGCGGTAGAAAATTAGTTTCGTTGAAAGGGGTGGCGTCTTTACGATGTGCAAAGCGCGAGAACGCGAACGCATGCGAAACGGAGATAAATTAGTCTCGCATCTCGCGGCGATTCGCAGTAAAAATTAAAGAAAGAAAACGCACACATTCTGTTTGTGTGTTTTATTATTGCTCTCAACTTTTATTCATCTATTCAAGCAAGAAATTACAGAAATTACTCGTCGTGTCAAATAATTATCGCAGTGTCACGTGCTATACTGTTGGCGACGTCAGAGTACAGTCGTCTACGTAGAGGGGCGACGTCACAGCACTACCATCTACGTAGGGCCATTCCATCGTTTATGTCATCCTCTCATTCTCTGGGCGCGCACCCGAAGGGCAAGCAGCGTTCACCTTGAAAATTGACCCATTTCCGCGGCGCGTAGCGTTGCATATTTCGGCAGAAGTGATCGCGGACGCCCAGAATATGCATTGCGCTGGTTAGCTCAAAATTGTCAAACCTGGTGAGGGGCCCTTTCAAAGATGGCTTTCCCATTTCGGGCCGTGTCATGTAATGCGTAATGGACGCTGTGAGTTTTTTTTTTTATTTTTTTTATTCCACGCACAGAATTGCCCTTTTTTTTATAAATAAAAACAGGTAATTGCTGTAATATCTTCCCAAACAAATTTCTGCAAGATGTTGGTTAAAAGGAAATGTGTCTTGGAAATAATTACCGCATTTTTTTTCCGCGCTTATCTGTTGTGAAGTTTATTTCAGAAAATCATTTATGTAAATAACCAAAATAGGCTTGAAATTTTAAGGAGGTTCCCTAAGATGACATGCAGACGCAACATCGCTGATACGTTGTCGAAAAAAAACGTTCTCAAATAATGTATACACAGTTATCATTGGTTGGTTGGTACTATGAAGATTTACCGGATTAACTAGCAGTTGTTCCGTGTACGAATACATCCGATTATGGCCTCTGAGATGGCGGGCGCGCGGCGGGTTTCTCTCCGGCTACTCCGGCCGTCCCAATCGCCGCGCTCCCCAGCAAAATAACGTACATCGCGTCGCGCCCGGCTACCGCGAGATGGCGCACTAACTTGGAATTCCGTGAAGCCTTGGGTTTTAGGGACAACAATGGAAAGCTGAACACGTCTGCGATAGAAATAAGTAAGAGACGGTTAGAGTATTGGTGGCAGAAAAGTAAAGATAAAGGACAAAAATGAAGAAGGGGGAAAATAAGGTCATTCTGCCTTAAGAAGCAGAGAGATGGACCGTGAACTTATATTTTTCTTTGCTGTAATAACATAGATTTAATCAATGTAGATAAGGGATTAGGCCACCATAAAAAAGAAAGTTTTTTTCGAGCCTGGTGGCAGACATGTCACCGCCCCGTTATAAAGGGGACGCTCATAGCATCCATCCATCCATCCATCCGTAAGGGTTCCTCGATGCGCGCGCTCCCCTCCGCCGCCGTGGAGGGTGGAGACAACAGGGTCGTCTGCTACGGCGTCCGCCATTACGATGCCCTCTCCGCAGGCCGCCTATAGCCGCGATAGGCAGCCAACGGGCGTCGCGCGGCTTCATGCAGAGTTCGTAGTGTCAGAACGAGTGGTACTCAAACAACATGAGAAAAATACAAAGTTTTCGCATCGGGAGTGTGAAGGTCTCAGATTTCTATTCTCTAATCTTTATTTTTAAAGCGACATTAGCAGCTGGAGTTGCTCGCAGCAGAAAACTAACCGTCCACGCCAGCCGCGTTAACACCTTCAGTTAGCATCTTCTTGGGCTAGTCGGTAACTATTTATATTGGTTGAAGATGTGAAACACACGCACCCAAGTCCCATGGCCTTTCATTGTGTCTGTGTCTTTTGTGCCTTCCACAAAAGTGTAAAAACAGTTTGCCTGCTGGTCGAAAACAGAAAAAAAAATCACGTGATGTCACGAGAAAAGAGAAAAACTGTGATTGCACACCATATTTTCAGATCATGTTTTCGAATTATTCATCAGCTACCCCATTTACGGACCGCATTCTGCAACGCACAGTATTCTGAATTTTGTTTCCATCTCTTTTACCTTACTGTAAATAGCAGATGGGCAAAAAATTGCTGAATACATATCAGACTATTTGGGGCTCTACATACGGCTTTTATGGCATTAAATCATGAAATTTATGGCATTAAATCATGCACACACGTATACGCACGCGCACACACGAGCCCACGCACGCGTAAACACGCACACGCGTAGAAACACACACGCACGCGCACACACACGCATGCGCACATGCTTGCACGCACACACACACATGCACGCTCAATCATGCGTACATGCGCACACGCACGTACACACACGTACACGCACACACACGCATGCGCACACACGTATACGTGTACACACGCACGCTCGCACGTACAAATACACACAGGCACACAGATATATGCACACACGCATGCGCACATACGCACACACACACAGGCTCGCACTCACACGTACACGCATACATACACACACACGCACACGACAGACACACGCATGCGCGTGCGTGCACACACACACGTACACGTACAGACACGCACGCACACACACGCATGCACGCAAGCACACACACTTACACGCACGCATACACACACTCACCAACATGCATGCGCACACACGTACATACACACACGCACGCGCACACACACACGTACGCACACTATGCGCACACACGGACACGCACGCGTACACACGCACACACACGCACGCACAATCATGCGTACATGCGTACAAACACACACGCACGTACACGCAAACACACACACACGCACATACACCGTCACCGTTCGGCAATACGCGTCCGGGAACCAGCTGAGAAACGCCAAGGCGCCGTTTCTGGACCTACAATGAGTGCCCCGAAACAGTGAGTGCCCCGAAAGTATTCTTTCGGCAACGTGTACATTAATTGCGGCGAGTTACGTGGTTACGTCGAGCGAGAAGGCCAGCGTAAGCGCGGCGAGTTATAACTCTCCAAATGCTGAAATGGCATAACTTAACCGGCAGGGCCGAAACTAAGGGGGGGTTGAGGGGGTTCTGACACCCCCTGAAATTTTTTCATGCTTTACCATTTCGGGTGATACTAAAGTATTTACACGCCTTCACATCGACCACCAGTTGCCGAAGTTAGCCGTTCTACACATAAACACCCCCCCGAAATAAATTCCTGGGTACGGCCCTGTTAACCGGCACAAACACGAACGGTCCGTGGGTTGCCACTTGTCGCGCTTGATCTTTACCAGCCACAGGAGTCGCCTTTTTCGCATCTTTCGGAAATCTGAACATCTTATAGCCATTTCGAGAGTGGTTTGTGCACTGTGGCACGCAACACCCGGGCATTTTGTCCGAGAAAACGCCGCGCACCTGTCTCACTCAAACAGCCGCGACGAGGCGGGGGGAGCCGAATGGAGGCCGCCGATCGGAAGGCGGCATTCACCCCCTCAAAGAATGGCTCCACCCTCCAAGGGGGGCGCGCGCATCGAGGAACCCTAGAATTCCGCAGAGTGGAATTCCGTAGAATACCTGTATATGCTACTTTGGGTAGCAGAGTTGCGCATGTGTTTTCCAACCGCCGCTAGCAACCATGCCCTGCGGAGAAGCTGGTGCACAGGCTGCGCCGCCGAAAGCGGTTGCCGTCCACCTAGAATCTATCAAGTCACCGCCGTGCGCTCTGTAGCCCGTTAGCTACGAACTGGTGCTTTTATTTGCTTTAGATTCATGTCCTTAAGCTTAGACAGCAAAGTATTTACGTCGACTCAGCACCGTTTTCGAAAAACATGCTGAAATAATCGATGCTGTAGGCTTAGCGAGTGGCGTTGGGTGCTCCCGGAAGCTCGGAGGACATATATTACGTGTTTGTCAGTGGTTCTTTATCCTCCATAGCTGGCGCCACTTGACGTGGCGGCAGCGGCGGCGCATGTTTTCGGCATTTTCGGCTCTACGATACGCCTTTTCGTTACCGGATAGAGTAAAAAACGCTTTTGTACTCCCATGGTACAGTCCGGAAAGCAGGTGTTTCTTCGTTCATCACCGATCGGCGACAGGCTTAAGCAAGTCGCCTGCAAAAACAGAAGGCGGCTTCGCCGCATAGCTATGGTTGCTAGCGAGGCAAGATGACGGACCTATGCGCAACTCTGCTCCCGTAGGGAGCATATACAGGAACTCTAGGATTCCGGTGGCAGCGGAGACCGCGGCAGAAAGCAGCGCGCGCGGGATTATTACAGCGTGCGCATGTTTTTTTTTTTGTTTTTTTTTCTGCGTACGAGCAAGCATTGCCGCCAAGATCTTCTGGATGCACTGAAGGCAAGTATTTTTTTTTTCTGTTACTGCATTTATTTTGGTCCAATTTACGGAGGAAAGCACGGCAACTGCTGAATTTTCCTTATATTATTGTAAGGAGGTATCAGTTCGTCTGTGGTGGTGTTACTTATTTTTTATTTTTTTTTTTTTCATTACGGTCCGTTTTGTCTCGGCGCGAAATACCTTGATTTGAGCAATATACAGGGGCGTTCTAGCATTCTTCCTTTCTGGAGACGTGTATGGGTGAAAACTGGGCTAATTTTCGTCGTTGAATCATATTGCCCTCCTATAGTGACACATCGTTTTACTCTTTGATCGCGTACGGATATTTATGAGTTGGTCAACCGAAGCACGGTGGTTACGCTCTAGATAACCGAGTGCCCTGGTGATGTCACTGAAGTAAGATGATAAGTAATTTTGCCGGAATATTGTTGAAGGCTTCGATTAGCCGACCTACATTTACTATATCCACACGTCGTTCACAGTGAAAGTGCCTGAGTTGTCATCGCCTCCTTTTTCGTCATCCGGATTTTGCTTAAGTTTTGGTAGCACAATGGCAATATCAGTATCGTGTTCATTTACTGTGCTCTCGACTGCATTCAAATCAATCAATCGATCATAAATGAACAAAACGCGCCTGTAACCAGTCCGTGGTCGTCGCAGAACCAGCGACTTTCAGTCTAGACCACGGTCTAGACGTGTGGCGACCGCCTGCAACCTCCTCCCCGGCTCCTGCGGCGCGACGGGAGGTAGTTGGAAAGGGAAACTGGGGAAGCTTCGTGGGCGAGTGCGAAGCATTGAGCGCTATGCGAGCGCGGCTTTCGCGCCAGACTTGATGGCGCCGGCGACATCGCGAGGAGAGAGCATGACGATTGCTGATGCCGAGTGCCGAGTTTGGTCGGCTCAATTAGCGTTCCCTCCAGCGTGCGCTCGCCTTATTTCTTTGTAACGCGCTCATGCTGCGATGCGTTTGCGCGGTTTTTTATTTTGCGTGCTTGTCGCGCTGGCGTTCTGCGTAAAGAAGACAAAATTTTGGCGTGGAAGTGGAAATGAATGTTTGATTCAATAGCAGTGATTTATTAATTGAAGTTGCAGACTACTTACGGCTATATAAGTGAAACTCTGTCAGTGCTGTCTTTTTTTTTTTTTTTTAGAGAAAATGCTGTGAGGTCCTGTGTCTTCTCTTTAGTTTCAGGAATATGGCATACTGCTGCGTACCCTTCTGCAAGTCGAATAGCAAAAAGAAGCTTGGGATCAGTTTTCATGAATTTCCGGGAAATGAGACGTATCGGCAGGCATGGCTGAAGGCTATATCAAAAAAGGATTTCGTTCCGAATGAAAATTCTAACACCAGTTTAGCCTGCAGTCTGCACTTTGTCGATTCTGATTTCTCTAGTTCCACAATTAAGCGGCGACGCCTCAAGCCAAATGGTGTGCCTAGCGTTTTTAGCGAATACCCACGCTACATGCAGCCTATTCCTCCTAAGGCGTAAATTAGAGCGACAGTTTTCAATCTCTCATCAGAAAAGACCGACATCAACCAAAGTGTTCCTAAACAAAGTGTTCCTAATGGAAAATTTGAGTGTTGCTGTACGTGTGTTTTCATTTCGCTATATGTTGTTACACCGAAGGAAAAAATGCACAAAGGAAGCAAGCACCGATACCTGCTTTTTGCGATACTGCTTCCAAACGGACTGCTTCCGTCGCAGGATTTAAATCTAGCTTACAACATTATCAACATATCTATTGTGGGCTCAGGGCCAGTGGTCGGCCGAAGCCCCCAGAGAACACGTGGGCGACAAGAAAAACGCGTTTAATTTACGAAGGCCCGGCAACGACTGATCGGTCTTTAGCGGCAGGGCGAGCGCGAGCCCCGGGCGTCATCACGCCCAGCCTCATCATCGTTCTTTTTTAAAGACGATAGTCTTTCTTGGGATACTTCAACACAAAAATTTTGGTCTGTCTGTCTGTCTGTCTGTCTGTCTGTCTGTCTGTCTGTCACCCGATTCAGCCACTCGGCCAAAGTTTAACCACTTTCTGAACGCCCAGCCATCTTGAACTGGTGTTTGCGTTCATACTTGTGAACATATTCGATCAAAAAAGCAAATACTATATACGCATACCTGAGGCGCAACGCTAATATGTAAGTGTCAGGTCGTGTGTTCTTTTATTAGAAAATACATAGGTACGCAATTCTAAAGACCCTAGTGTTTTTTAGGCTGCGCTGAAAATGCGACGCTGTGCACGAACTGCGACCATACCCAGGAATTCGGGACATCGCTTTTAGTTCACCGTTTTTCACACCACGTGGCGTACGGACCTTCAACTTTCAAAATTGGCGCGATGACGCATGCCGCGCGGCAGACAAAACGACAATACACATGAAAAAAAGGCAGCACGATATCGACTATCGCCACCGAGAGCAAACCGTGATCGCGGACTGATAAGCGCAAGGCGTACGACGAGCGGTCGGCTGGCTGCTCGATCGTGAATCGGCAGTTATATTGCAACGAATGCGTGCACACAAGTCACTTGTCTTTGCTTGAAAAGGGCGTGCTGCCTGTTGTCATTTTCAACATATTTCGTCCGATTGTATTGTTGTCGGTCCCCACGGGTTTTTTTAGAAACTAAGGACGTCCTTTTGTCGCTGCCGTTTTCGTGATCTTAGAAAGCTAATTTCAAGACAATAATACCAGCCTACGATATGGTAATGACGGTTTGAGGATATGCGGAGACTCGACGTCAATAATGTTTGTTGGCGTCACTTTACAAATGGTCTTTTTTTTTTTTTTTGCGCTATAGAGTGAAGGAAACAGGCCGTGCGATATTCACTGCCAGTGACAATCTTTTTCAGGGATCAAAAAGGAGCTAAAATAAAGCCCGAGATTGATTACAGGGACGAGATTGCTCAATGACCTTCTGAATTTAAGCATTCTAAATACGGCGCTTTCATTTAAACAACGCTCTTTACGTTTCTAGAGCACATAATAAAAGACGTCCGAAATAACGTATTTCATTATGCACATGACATGCTATACAGCTCGTCGGCGCCTCTTTGCTAACTGTTCGTGAAAGCGTAATGAAACCAATTATATTCAGGTATCCGACCACCCACCGCGGTGGTATAGCGATTACAGTGCTCGGGTTCTGACCCGGAAGCCGCGTGTTCGATCCCGGAAGCGGCGGTCGCATTTCAATAGAGGTGAAATGCTAGATATACTGCATACTGTGCGATGTCAGTGCACGTTAAAGAACATCAGCTGGTCGAAATTTCCGGAGTCCTCCACAATGGCGTCCTTCATAATCATAACGTGCTTTTGGGGCGTAAAACACTTGATAATATTTGGATGTACACGACCGTAAAACCACCTCTTTGTTTCGCTGGATCTGCGGTCTGCACAATGGCGTCAGGTCTTGGTTTTTGACCCGGCTATTTCGGCCCATTTTATTTAGAACGAGGAACGCGTACAAGCGAGTTTGAAGTTAGCGCTCGTCTGGTTTCCTTGCCGCTACTTGTGTCATTGTTTCTTTGCTCGTCCTGCTCAAGAACAGCGTGATTACATTTTTATATGGTAATGTTTCTTAAAAGGTCACTCGCCTGTACCTATTTAATACTTGCATGACGCGCTTATTGATAAGTATTTAAAGCAACCACTCATTGTGCAATTCAGATGTGTGACGCTGGTGCTATTCTACGCTTCTGCCACGGAATATTACATGTGTTAAGGGGGGCACCTCACACTACATGACATTATTATAGGTTTTTCTTTTCGAAACAGTTTCAAGCACAGTCATGTCCATGTTGTAGAAAACCTGTTTTCCATGCAGAAGTCCTGGGTTCAACTTCCGTATGAGCCGAATGTTCATATTGTTTATTTATTTTTGCCCACAGGCAACGCTTATTTTTGGCTTACAACGAAAGACGCCGACACCAGCTCCGACACCGGATTCTTTGCAAAACGAGCTGTTTAACGCGATCAAGTTAAAACAGATCGCTCTTTTGTGGAATACTTAGCCACCAATGAAATCACAAGTGGCTCCAAAAACGCGTGGTTGGTGCAATATCTATAGTATATCATGCCTTGTTCACATTCGTGACGACTCTAATAAGACAAGTGCTCATTTTTTAAAAGAAAATTTGCGGTTGAGAAAATAATAATAATAATAATAATAATAATAATAATAATAATAATAATAATAATAATAATAATAATAATAATAATGTATTATCCTTATAACTTATTATTATTACTGCTGCTGCTGTTGTTGTTGTTGTTGTTCTTGTTGTTGTTGTTGTAAAGGTGTTTATTGAACGCTGGCGTAGGGGTTGGCCGGTAGCTTGATCAACGGCTCAAATCAATTGACCTTGAGAGCGAGCGAGCGGCGCCCTCGGGCAATGCGCGGTAGACACAGACCCGCGATGTCACTGGAGAGGGTCACCCACTTATTATTATTATTATTATTATTATTATTATTATTATTATTATTATTATCATTATTATTATTATTATTATTATTATTATTATTATTATTATTATTATTATTATTATTATTATGTGTTCTCCAACCTTTACCTGAATACTTCAAAGACCAAATTCACGAGTATATCGCGCAAAACATCTATCATGTCTTTTCCATGCTCTGTCTGAATACCGTTTCGTTATGTAAGGTTTATGAGATCAGTGATCTTGGTGTTGTTTTTGATAGCACGTTAAATTTTTCTCCTCACACTAAACGTGCTGCCATGCACGGCCATCGTTCTCTCGGCTGTGTTTGCAGAATCTCTCTAGAATTCAGTTCTCCTACAGCCTTCCACAAATTATACACTGCAATATGCCTTCCTCAACTTGAGTATGCATGTGTGATCTGGAATAGAATTACTAAATCCAGCAGTAACGCCATTGAGCGAGTCCAGAAAAAATTCCCAAGCATTTACAACCATCGTTTTGCTAGAAATGACTCTGGGTCTTGTTCTAACACTGCTGGATTATTATCATTGCCATCACTTTACTGCCAACGAAATCGCGCTGACCTGTTATTTCTTTACAAGCTAGTTCACGGTATGATATCCTGCCCTTTACTTCTCAGTTGCATTAATTTTCGAATTCCTTGTAAGTTAACCAGGGAGAATCGACTATTTCATGTACCTGCCAGCTTCTTCCAACACTCTACCGTTCAGAGAATACGAAGTCTCTATAATGTCAACTTTCTTGATTTTGATGTTTTTCATTGTCCACAGTCATTGTTTTGATCCGAGCTTTGCGCTGTCTTAACATAGTTTTGCACATTATACAAATTTTTCCTTTTTCCGTCTTTCAGGAAGCCTTCTGCATAGTTGTGTGTATTCCACATTATTTTTCACTCCCATTCGATGATTCTCGTGTTGCCTTTTTGTTGTTCCCCCCTTTGCGTTGATTTATTTTTGTCTCTGCGTTTCCGCTCTTTTTATTTGATGTCTTTTTCTGAAGGCTGTCTGTATTGTGTTATTTTTTTTTATTTCTGCATGCGCCTGCACTAAGACCTTATGGTTGTTCCCGGGCACATTAAATAAATGATTTATTATTATTATTATTATTATTATTATTATTATAATTATTATTATTATTATTATTATTATTATTCACCAATGAACCACAATCTTGCTTTGAAAAAGTGAGTACTTGTCTTATCAGAGGCGTCACTGATGTGAACGAGGCATGATGCTGTAGTTATTACACCAACCACACGTTTTTGGAGGAGCACATGATTTCATTGGTGGCTAGGTATTCCACAAAAAAGCGATCTGTTCTAACGCGACAGCGTCAAAGAGCCCGTTCTGCAGAAAATCCGGTGTCGGCGCTGGTGTTGACGTCGTTCGTCATGAGCGAAAAATAAGCGTTGCCCGAGGGCGAAAATTCGAGATAGATGCAAATAAATAAACAATATGAATATTCGGCTCGAGCGGAAATCGAACCCAGGACTTCTGCATGGAAAACATGGATTCTACAATTCAGCCACGCCGGTGCTCGAAACTGTTTCGAAAAAGAAAACTATAATAATGTAGTGCCAGGAGCCCCCTTAACACATGTAATATTGCGTGGAAGAAGCGTAGAATCGCACCAGCATCAGACATTTGAATTGCACATTAAGTTTGTTGCTTTAAAAACCGACCAATTCCCAAGTGCACAGGCATGAGTAATCATCATTATCAGCAACAATATCAACAAAGTGTGCAGCCGCGCATTCGCGCTTGTAGGCTTAAGGATCGCAAAAGAAAGACTTATGGCTTATATAGAGGGCATTTTGCATGCTGTACTTACAGTAGGCATTGCAGGATAGTTTGAAACAGTAAATATTACCAGTACAGACGTACTTTTCTTTCCGGCAGGGTCGTGGTGAGCGCCGAGAAGTTAAGCGAGGCTGGCAATTCAGAAGGCGATGCGAACGGGGCTCGATTGCGCTTTCTCCTCTTCAAGGCGAAGCTCAAACGCACTTAATGTTCTTTTAATTGGTTAATCGCGTGCTATAAAGAAGCTCGTTGATAGGTGTACGCCAATCTTAAGAAATTTTACGTTGAAACAAAGATTTTATTCATATCGTATGGCTGACATGTTCTACTGACATGTGTTCTCCAGCAGAAATTCCGCATTTCTTCATTGATGAACTAGCTGTTGCTCTACGTGATTTAGCTGAACAAGGCACCATCTCGGCTTTCTCCGCGATGGAAACAATACTGCCTTAGTTTCAAATGAATGAGAACTAACAAAAAATGATGCCGCGGGGAAAGTATAGGGGATGTTATTAGTGGTAATTATAATGTAAATGTGAAGAATGAAAAGTGGATGAAAAGATAAATTGCCGCTCTCAGGGACCGAACCTGCGACCTTCGAATAACGCGTCCGATTCTCTACCACTGAGCTACGGTGGCGGTCATCCGTCCGTCCACTTTATATGTGCATTTAAACCTGGGAGTGTTAGTCAGCACCGCTAGTAGCCATGACGTCGAGTGTGGAACAGTATTTTTCTGCCTGTTGGCGTCACGTAGCACATGATCTTACTACGAGCTGGCAGCTGAACAATATTCCCTCGCATACTACCTGAAGGCATCCAGTCTGCCAGAACGAGACCCTCGCTATGCATGCAGGAAAGGAGTGGAAAATTTTAGAGGGCCCCTCACCAGGTTTGACAATTTTGAGCTGACGAGTGGAATGCGTACGCTGGGCGTTCACAATCACGTCTGCCAAAATTTGCAACGCAACGCGCCGCGGAAATAGGTCAACTTTCAAGCTGAACGCTCCCTGCCCTTCTTCTCGCGGGCGCGCGCCCAGAGAATGAGGGGATGACGTACACGGTGGAGTAGCCCTACGTAGACGGTAGTGCTGTGACATCGCTCCTCCATGTAGATGTAGCTTGAATAGACGAATAAAACTTGAGAGCAGTAATAAAACACACAAACAGAATGTTTGCGTTTTCTTTTTTCATTTTTTCTGCGAATCGTAGCGAGATGCGAGACTAATGCACCTCCGTTCCGCATGCGTTCGTGTTCTCGCGCTTAGCGCATCGTGCAGATGCCACCCTTACAACGAAACTAATTTTCTATCGCGTTCCAGAGCTCATAAGGCTCATTTATCCTCCCGCGTCATGTTCATGCGGCGCACCGCTTGTCTCGCGTCCGTACAAATGTCGCAGATTTCATGCTCAGTAATAGGTTGAAAGCCAAGTGATCGGCGAGGCGCATTCGGCATAGCTTGCATAGACGAAGCGCATAGAACGCCGCCACAGTACCGCTTGCGTCTCGGCGGCTATAGGGCTGGTTCGATCACGTGGTGCGCTCGTGACATTGTGTGCGCAGGACGTGTTTATGCGTATGCGTCATGTGATCCTCCCGCTCACGTGCCGAAGGGGGGCTGGGAAGGGATTTGGCTTGCGAAGGCTACACGGGGCGAGCGCCGAGGTTTTCAAGCTCGCCTCCTCGCATCATAGTTTCGAACCGCCTCAAAACATCGGTTTCTCAGCTTCTAACAGACCGATTAAAAAATTATTCTGGCATAATGCTCTTTATAGGGCGCGCAACCACTTCCAGTGTCTAACTAAAATTCGTTATGTCACCTGGTGAGGGGCCCTTTTTAAGGGCTCGTTTTTCCTTGTTAGACACAATATTATTGGGAGCTAACAGACAATAATGCCAAGGAATATAATAATAATATCTGGGGTTTTACGTCCCAAAACCACGATATGATTATGAGAGACGCCGTGGTGGAGGGCTCCGGAAATTTTGACCATCTGGTGTTCTTTAACGTGCACTGACATCGCACAGTACACGGGCCTCTACCATCTCGAATAATGCCAAGGAAAATATCTGGGATGTTACTAGTAATAAATGTAACGCAAATGTGAAGAAAGAAAAGTGGATGAAAAGATACCTTGCCGTGGGCAGGGACCGAACCTGTGACCTTCGAATAATACATCCGATTTTAAGAAAGGGAAAATAGACAACCACCCGTTTGTAGCGCGAAGCCACAAGAAAATCTATACGGATTTCTCAGAAAGAAAAGCTTCTTAGTTGAAGAAAAATTCGTCCTGGTCCGGGGTTCGAACCCGGGACCAACGCCTTTCCGGGGCGGTCGCTTTACCAATTGAGCAAACCAGGAAGCTAGCAATTGGCAGCGCGAGAGCGAATTCATCGACAACTCGAAGCACATGGACACAAGTAATTCTCATTTGCACTACTTGTGTCCATGTGCTTCGAGTTGTCGATGAATCGCCGTCATCCTACCCTGCAATTAGAAGTGCTCGTCTATTTCATAGGTAAATAAACTCCAATTGATTAGCTTCTTTTTTTCTCGCAGCGCATGAAGCTTTCGAGGAGCTTCTCCGAGCAATACACGCAAGTTAAAAGTTATGAACACTTATGATACAACCAAAAACAATTGTTGCATGGGACAACTGGCCGTGCGGTGATTCGACAAGATAGATTATTTCGCAGCCTATCGCGTTACACTCATTCCATGTGTTACACTCCGCCTTCAGCTACGTTCGACGCCACGCAAAATAGTCGTCCGCCGAGACATTTATCTCATGCAGAAGACGAAGTGAAACGCTACACGGATTACATAACGAAACGGCAACCTGCCAGCCATGCATTCCCACGCGTTTTAGATTTTCCATTCAGAAGCTATCCGTTGCCATTCCGTGGCTCACAAGAGCATCGTGATAAGCACATAGCCTAAATATATGGACCTGCTTGTGGATTAATCTAGCGCATACGGGCCATCCGGCTGCCTCCACCGTCGTTCTTAATTTTCTGCACAACACGAGTGTGTTTCTCCACAATGACAGTAAGTCTCTTCAACCTACACCACGTCTACGGTTACCATCTGCTGTCCAGTAGTTCTTTATATCGCAAGAATAGCAGCGGCGGCACCAAATAATTCCCTCCTTGACTCGAGCGAAGCGTGACAGTCTTGATCGCCCAGAGTTCGACCAGCGCCTCCAACAAGAAGGCGTCTTTCGACAGAGCGAGTAGCAGCACCGATCGCGGATGCAGGTCAGAGGTATACATTCAAAGCCCACCTACTGACTTCTCAGTCCCCTCCGACAACGAATAACTCTGCGCTTCACACGGGCAGCAGGCAATTTAAAATCGAGGCAACAAATTGAAGAAAAGCGCGCTTAGTCTCAACGCACTAATTGGACATATGACGGCGCTTCATGAAATTCTTATTATACGTGAGGCCATAGGCGTGCTCGCGAAGGGGGCAGGGTAGGCGGCTGCACCCCCCCCCCCCCCCCAAGCACAGTCATTTAAAGGGCACGCAAAATTCAGCCCCTTACCTTTCCTGAGTCGCCTTTCACGTCAGGTTTTAGTGCGCAGGGTAATGGCTACGCATGGTGTTTTGAAAGTTATGGCGAATGGCGACCAATTAGGCACCCCTGATGTCAGTTGGAAACAGCTGTTTACCCCGTAAATAACCGGTAAAGCTGGGGACCGATGGCAGGCCTTTTTGATATGCACGTGATCGCTACTCTTTAATTTCTTTGTCGTTGGTTTCTTCGGACTCGGCGACCGGGGGGGGGGGGGGGGGGCACTGCAACACAAACTGCCCCCCAACCCCCCACTACGGAAAATCCTGTGCACGCCTATGCGTGAGGCGTTTATTTTCTGGCATTATGGAGCATGAGTCCACTTCTACGTTTCCTGAGCAGGGCACAGACGGACAGGTGTGACGAAAGTGAGCTTTTTTAGGTGGGAAATACTGCACAGAAGCGCCCCGAACAAATCTTAAAAAGTGTACCGTAACACTGCGGGTGGCCCATCAGCGCATTCATTAGCCTTGCCTTTGAAGAGGCTCGAAACCCAATCATGACAGCGTAACAGCAACGTCGCAATGGACACAAGCATACCTTTACGGCCCCGAGCGCGTAAACATGCAGTAAATTCATTTGCGCAGACGTCTGAGAGCCACGGCGTGTCCACAGCAAGTTAAAGGCGCGATATTCATCTCTACGCAGTCGAAAAATACAGACAAGTATACGGTGTCTAGCTAAATGTGGGCGCAAGCATGATGCATCACTTTCTGGAGCACTGCCTTCTCGCTGCACGCTCCGCGATAGTAAAACTCGAAGAGCGAACGGTGCGGGAACATGACGCATGAACTCCATTCCTCACTTTCTTATCAAGGAGAGAAAAAAAGGGAGAGGGATGCACCCCCCCCCCTTCCCACGCGCACGCTCGACCCCAGCGTGCGCCGAGGCGAGATTACGATGGCAGCGCCCCGACAGTAGCGAGCTGCTGCTCCGCGGCCGGTCGCTGCGGCCTGGGAACTTTTGACCAACACTGTACATTATAATAATATCGTCGAATAATTTACTGATTATCCATCTACCCGCACTTCATGATTGCCTACATCTATCACTGATAAAGTCTAATCATCACCTCTTAAATACCCTTCTCTTGACACTTTAATAGGTAGGTTGAACAGATTTTCACCGAAAATCATTCCTGATTACTAATTATCGATAGCTATCACTAAGAACAATTCCATGCTGTTACCTGTCTCGGATCTCAATTTCATACATTGAATACCGTATATAGATCCTTGTGAGTTAAAGCCTTCTATTCTACGCTTAAAATCGGTGAATTCGTTATTACAAGTGATTACTTATATCGACAGGGTGCGAATGTGCATTAATACTGCTGAGTAAGTCTCAGTTGCTGTGAGTTCTGGGGAGGTCATAGTAACTTTTAATAATTATCCATACTAATTAAACTAAAATACCTAAAATAAATTAGCTTTGACAATCACTACTGCTATTTACTTACATGCGACGATGATCTAGTATAACTTGTACATATTGCAGTGCGATCTATAAATATGTATATATTATGTAGGTCCATTTATACTGACCGCTTTCACCCATAAGTTGTAAATAAATTGTTATGTTCATCAGTACCTTTAATTACTTATACTCAATGGAGGAAAATTCATATCAGTATCAATGTGTGTTGTTCATTCTTTTTCTTTGAACAGCGAAGCCATATTCTCATTTTTGGTTATTTACTTTAATTAACCAAATACTTGTCATGTCTAATTATGAACTTAAGATCTCCATAGTATTCATACCCTGCCTAGGTTGAGCAGCTTCAATAAAAACAACCTTATATAAAAAAGCTGTGAAATTTTCTCGCATTCTGGGGCAACGGAAAGCACTATAAAGCGCTTTCCCCCCTATCAGGTGGTTTCACTGCAATGCACCTTTTTACAAAAGTGCCCGTCGAACCTCAGAAACTTCTTCAACGTCAGCCAAATTTCACAGATACGAACATTGAGTCATGGACATTATCCAATTTCAGTGATTTAAGCAGGTGAAGGCGCATTGTTCTTATATAAATTTCTAAACTCTCTCCTATGGAGTTTTACATAGCACATAAAAGTGGTCCTCGAACCCAGAATTTTTATGGGAATAAAGCGAAATTGCTTGCATTGTGAGATAATGGCGCCCAGATTATATACACGGAGTGATTTAAGTGTATATTGTGGCGTTGAACTGTAATTAATGTTTAAAAGTGGTTTCCCATTGAGTGACGCTGCAACTCGGCAGCTGCACAAGCGATGGCGCTAGTTGTCGATGTCCAGAATTCCTGGACATGTTACAGTGCCGGTCGACGTAGAACAGCCAGTTTGACTATTT